>BHDV01011433.1:93864-175356 GCA_005406045.1 Adoxophyes honmai
GACGCTTGAAATTTGGCATGCAGGTAAAATGGAAATAGTTGAAGGGATGAGGAGTGAGTGACATAGGCTACTTTTTGTCTTTTTATAATCCATCACAATATTCATATTCATATTCATTTATTAGGCAAAATCCAAGTACACACATAATTACAATTAGGTACAGGAACCCTAGCAGGGTATAGCCAGTTATAATACTTACATCTAGGTACATACATTTATCACTTCTCTAAAATGAGGGTTGTAAAGTATTTATGGAGCATTCCGCAGTTTATCAATGTTTTCTATATAGCTTATGCCTAGAATCTTCTTATCCTATTCCCAAATTGAAAGACATATACAATATACATATCGTATTCAAATAATATCTTAGATCTCTTCTGTGTTATTCCGAATTTAATGCGAGCGAAGCCGCGGGCAAAAGCTAGTCTATTATAAAATTCTCTTGACTTCCATCAATCAGGCATAAGTCAGATGACTAATAAAACGGCACCATTGTCCAAAAACTCACAAATACCTTAATGATCATTAAAAGGGCGAAAAAGTTCCAACTGTCACGAATGTAGGATCATTATGTCATTAGCAATATCGCCGCCAGATGTCGCCTCATTAGAGTATAGTCATAGGAAATGCCGCGACTCGACTCTGAGAATGCCGCAAAATTTTGTTGGTAACTTCTCAATTCTACCCGCAGACGCCAAACGGTACGTAGACATCGTTTTGCTTGTGGTAAAATAAAAATGGCGACTGGGTTCAACACAACATTTTTTTTTGTTTACAAAAATTGTGGGACATATATTTAAATGTAAATAATTAGAAAATTGCTGAGATTTCGATGGTCAAACTTCTGACGTGAGAGCTTGTGACGTTACTCCTAAGAAAAAATATCAACAGACTAAACTTTTTCTTCATTGTTGTTATGTTTAAAGTAAAAGTGATATAAGACGTGATATAGATATTGCTGTAAAAATAAACGTTTTAAAAAATACGTTGTTTTTATTTAAACTTATTGATTAAATACCTACCATAAATGACGCGGCTGTCTTTTTAAATTGGCAGCTGTAAAAATAAACGTTTTAAAAAATACGTTGTTTTTATTTAAACTTATTGATTAAATACCTACCATAAATGACGCGGCTGTCTTTTTAAATTGGCATTCCTTCTTCCAATTTTTCGGTCTTCAATAATAAAAAAAACTTGACATTTAACTTATAAAATATGTTCTTTTCTTTTATTCATTGAATAGTTTGTCCATTGGAATACTCTGGCAGACGGTACACCTAATTCTATTTATTTTCTATTACATATTCATCTTTAAACTATACAAACAAAATAAATAATTTTTTTAAGTACAATTCGGTACAAACCATTTTACCGTTGTCATTAAATCCGGAGAATACTGCTGACTCACGGAGTACAATTACACTTAATGAATTGTCTAATTCCTTGGACACTGACAGTGTATTAATAGGCTCAGTTATGTTTGTATGGGATTCTTCGTGATATGATAGGGTAGGGTTGATGTTCTTAATGGGTTTCTATCGACAATTCGGAATCAAGGCGAGCGAGTATCGATAAACCTCACGATTACATATTTTTCTACCGACAAATTTTACATGCCTTTTAAATGATTGCCTGATATAAAGCCACGTAGGTACACATGATTTTGTAATTTAAATTTGGTTGCAGTTTTAAATTTATGAAAAAAACATCTATTCAATATTTCAATGACCCCTTTTTTTTCTTCGTTATTTTTATCAATTATATTTTTATGATCTTCTTCACAATTTTTGGATCACTAATCATAATAGGTACGTCAACATAGTTGCTTCGTTTAATTGACAATGGTAAGTTCATACCATCATTCGATAAGAGGTCCATTGAGCTATCTAAAAACCATCGACAAGATTAAGTGCCCATCTCTACGGCACACTTGTGTTAATATGAATATGAATGTAATATGCATATTACTTTTGAATAAGGCTGCCATCTCAAAAATGTAAAACGAACATTACAATGGCATTCTGTGCATTTGAACCTTTGTGTTGTAAATATTTTGGTTGAAAGAATAACGTGTTTGAAATATTATCTTTAGAACATTAACCAAGCAGGATGTTAGGAAATTCCTGAGCTACACATTAGTAGATATGATCACATTTTGTTATTACCCAAATTAAGATATTTTTTTGCATTTGATACCAATAGCTTACCGAATACACTAAAGTGACCCATAATCAGGAGCAACGCGCTACAGCGTCTGCGGTGAGACGTGCACTGCACGACACCGCTTTTTCGGCGCGACTGCTTTACGCAACCGACCCTCATTGCTACCGATGATGAACCATGAATTGGCCCGAAACAAGTCGAGCTTATCTTGATACAAATGAGTGAGTATATCCGTTGTATTTCACAAAACTTAATTAATATTTATATAAAAAAATAATATTATGATATATTATCTTTTTCAACAATATTCTCCTCTGGGACATGGCACCTCAGAACAAAATTCAATTTCAAGTTGATAGTAAATATGAATAAAAAATAAATAATCATGGTAAAAAGTAGTAGAGCTTAGTATGCTCAACAACTAGTATTATTTGCAGTCTTACAATGACGATAATCCCCTGAGTCCATTGGTACTATTACCCGTCCAATCCTACGTCTCTTTCCAACCGAACCACTTAAAAAAGGACAACCGGTCCAGTCACGTACAAAACCGAGTCGATCTCTCATCACGTCTCGTCGAAATAAATCAATTGGTGGTTGTAATGAAGACATTACTGTCTGATTCCCTGTAGATATCCATCTCAGTAATCGCTTGCATCACGACGGCATGTAGGTTCCGCAGAAAGTCTAGAGGGATTTTATGTCGACGACTTTATTGGCTCATTATTTTTACGTTGGTGGTGAGTTTTGTAGTTCTGCTGCAGATTTGAAAGAACTTTGATAGAAAAAAAGGTGACGGCAATTAGATCTATCTTACACGCTCTTCTGATGCATAGCAGCGGTGATAGTATTTTTGTTGTGTTCCAATTCAATTACTGTCAAATGTAGCTCACATTTTAGGCCTAGGCCTACATATAGACTCACTTGCCTGTTTTCATTCTTTGAGTTATAAAATAAGTAGGATTAGATTTCCAATTGAGAAATAAGGTCACATTTTTATGTCAAAACTGAAAGTATACAACCGTTGTTGTAACAAAAACTCTGAAGATACCAACGATAAAACAAAACGTTGTCCAAAATATAGCGCTCATTGTAAAACAAAAGTGTTAATTAACTTTCTTTGTTAAGGTCTTAAGCAATGCAGATAAACTTTTAACGGATCCTTTAGTTTCCTGCTCCCAATACCCTTTGAAGGTACATCTCCCTTCCGCCGCTTTATTAGTATTCAGAACAAACTTTTGGGGTCTTTGATTTAGATCTGTATCGGTAATAATGTATAATGTACCTGTTACGTGCTTCGAAAACACAAATCTAGGTACATCTTTAGAGATATTGTAATTAGGTTTTATCCACAATTATTATTCAATCTATTTTGATAATATTCCAAATTTATACGAGAGTCAGACTACATTTAAAAGTACAATTTTGCTTGATGCGATAGGGTTATATCCTAAAATCAACATTGAGTTCAAACACGAAAGAGTCATCAACGGACTGCTAAACAGCAAAAAAGGACGTGAAAAAAATCTTGTACCGTAATGAATGAGACAAAAGAGTAATCAATGCAATAAAAGAAAGACTGACAAACTTTTTGTGTTTCAACACTCGAAACCTTTTCTGCGTATCGAAAAGAACCCACGTACAACAGGCCAAATTAACAGACAACTATGACAAGTTACAAGTGTTTAAGGCAAATTAAATTTGCGGACTGGATAACGTTGTTGATGCTGTATTGTAAGAGGATAAAGATGAAAATACGACGACACCTGACTTAGGAGACGGAGGTGGTATGTTGGTTATTTTGTAGCACCATTCAGACTTTTGTGTCCGCTTTTATAAAGACAATGAGCAAGACAAAGAGATCTCAGCGAGTGGTCAACATTCTACTCGTCATAGTGTACGGACGGACTTTTGAGTACGTGACTAATATTGACTGCTCGTGACACCAGAGCGTAACATGTTTATAGCGTTTGAGAAAATGTTCGAATTGTCATGCCATTAATGTAATTTCATCGATCACGAGCTGAATGTCGTCGATTTGATAATCGTGATTGTATTTGGGAGATAATGGTGTGCTTTAGCTAATGCAGTTAATGCCTTACTTTACATGCTACACAGGCTTTTACACGGGCTTTGTAATGTTTACGTTGACGCAAAGTTGTAAGAAGCGGATAAAGCCATGAATCAAAGAGACGTTGCGAATAAAAAACAGTTGAAAGCCGATTACGAATGCGTGTCAAAAAAGCGCCGCTTATATTCTATTTCGATATAAAAGCGATATTCGACACAGAAGAATCAAGTGACTGTGATAAACACGGCAAAATATTCCTCGCTTGGTAAAAACTTGAAATTTATACGTTGCCTGCAAGATGTTAATCGACGCTGCGATAGGGGCGTACAGGTAAACGAACAGAGAGCTACCCGAATAGTTTTTACGCGGCAAAGCCTTTGAAAACGTTTGAGGGTAAAATTCGCTTTCACGGCAAATCAGTTTGCGAAACCCTTTTGATTTAGAAAAAGGAGTTTAAAAAGGTCCGGTTTAAGAGCTAAGCGCTCGTAAAAAACAAGTAATAGTATTAATTTGTATTTAAGAGGATTCTTTTGTGATTGAGTCGTCGACTGAGAAGGGTTTAGGGTCTGCGGTGTTTAAGAGTTTAAGATATTATCGATTCACAGTTTTTGTTCTGTGGAGCGAGGATGTAATTGGGCAATGGTTTATCTCACATCAACAGATAAAAGAAGAGGATTATTAAAACGCGATCTGATTAGAATTTGTTGTGATATTTTTACAGAAGTAAAACGAAATGTCCAGTATGTTAGGATTGAGAATGAAAGAGTGTTACATCACCCATATCTTAGTATTGGTTAAAAATCAAAACTACAGAGGCTGGTTATATCAATTTTTCTTCAAATTTCGATAAGTGTATACACGTAGAATTAACATTGTTCATTCTATTTTAATTTAAAAACAACACTTAATTATATGTATGATTACGACGAATGAAAAATGTAAATATTAGAGAATTAATCTTGGTTCCTGTGTGGTGTCGGGATAGAATACCTCTTCATTAATTACGTGGATGTCATAAGAAGCGACTAAGGAAATAGGTTTAGGTATGCTTTAGGCAACAGGCTTGCAACCTGTCAGTATTATAGCTCTGTCTTTTGCTTTTAACCTAAAATTATACTAGAAGTGGCGGCGATGTGGGAAATAGTCATGATTTTATCTACGTAACGTTGTGAAATCACTAGTTACAAGTATAGTTCCTATTGAAACGTCAATTCCATTAGCAAACACATTCCATTTCAATCCACACACAGGGTTCCAAGTTAATAAATTCATTACTCAAATAGAGTGAGCCATTAGAATAAATCAAAGGCGGAAAGACAAAACACGGTAACAAAGGGTAACACGATGGGAGAAATCACGATCCACGGAACCCAGGGTCGTGATAAAGTAACTGTGGAATGGTCACGAGGCAGATTTATTTGCTAACCCGTTTATAAATCAACAGTTAATGCTGTATTAATATTTATTGGTGATACAATTACTGTTATGTCTTCATCTATTGTTTTAAGTCGTGCCGGATTGTCATGTGATTATGTGCGCTTGTCGTCTGCTTCATCAATGGATAATACGTTGAGCTATTTAAAATAGTAATATCATTCTTATGCACTCAATTCTTTGGAGTATTTTTTATTTGGCATGACATTGTCTTCAAAAATAGTAAAGAAAAGTAAAGTTTCAATTTCGAACAACTATACTCAGTTGCAGGTTGCCTCGAATCTCGATTTAGTGAATAACTTACTTATCGGGCTTAGAATAACACCTCTCCAGTTCTCCCATAGATGCTATAAGATGCGACTAAAGGAATATTATTAAAAAATGACAATAAAAAATTACACATAGGCATATTATCTCGTCTATGCAACGTCTCGTGGACTCTACCTGCCCTTTTTGGGGAATTCAGGCGTGATGTACATTATGTCTTTCAGTAGTTGCAAATTTTAGTAGCGTTACTGCCTTCAAAGTAATATACCATTAAAAATAACCTGCACTAAATGAATGAACTTTTAAAGCAGACCATAAAACAAAAGAAGAATCCCTAGCAATCGATAGCACGCTTCATCCAACCACTTTTTATAACTACCCACCCCTTTACGATGCATCAGTGACGCGCGGCCACCGTAGCTAAAAAACGTTCTCAAAGAAGGAATAAAGGGAAGAAGCTTTTCATTCACCAAAGACAAATGAAGCATACCTACGCAATGTGCAAGAAACAAAAACAAGACTATCATCAATACCTGCATGCGTTAACGAGGCTTGTGGTAAAATAAAATCCTATTTAAGATAAAACCTTTAACTGTAGAATGAGTCATTGTTAATGGAAAATTTCTATGTGGTAAGAACGGCCATATGTCTAGCCAAATGTTCGCAAATCTTTGAACAATACGCAAGACTTAGCTAAAGTTTCAAGCCTTAATCCTTACTAATAATTATTAAGTCAGAAAGTGAGTTTGTTTGTTTGTTTGTTTGTTCCGCTTTCACGCCGTAACTACTGAACCGATTGCTTTGAAATTTTGCAGATGTAAAGATAGAAGTCCGGATTAAATAATAGGCTATTTTTTATCCCGGAAAAATTGATGTTCCCGAGGGAAAACAAAAATATAGTTTGCTTGATAAATCGATATCGATCGATGATAGATCGATATCCATCGATGACCGATCGATAGATGACAGATCGATGGCGCTGTGTGTCGTTTGAAATGAGAAGTTTTCTTATAGTTGTGCTTGTGCTTTATACCGCAATATAACCGAGTTCCACGCGGGCGAAGCCGCGGGCGGAAAGCTAGTTTTTAAATAAAATGAATAAAAAACAATGGACTTTTCAAAGTAAGAGACAACCGAACGCAAGATAGAAACAAGTGAAGATCATGGGAATATTGCGCCCAAAAGTGTTATTGTATGAAAATGATAGCAATAGGTGTGTCTTACTCGTCGCTTACATCTCACATAGCTTTGTCATATCACGCGGACTAAAGCGGACTCGTACAAAGGGAAGAAAAAACGTGTACCTAAAACTGACAGAGCAAAATAGAGAATCTGAACTCTGTAATCCGATGCTTCGGAATCATGACGTTTGTTTACGGCGTGCAATAGTCTTTTGTCACACGTATCTGCGCTGTACAATGCGCAGAGACAAAATTTTTGATCGTGAGTTGAATACCAAATAATTTTAAACAAAAAAAAACCGACTTCAAATTTGGGCTATACTGAAAGCATTTGTCTAATAATGAGGGTGACCTTCCATCACCAGCAGGCCTCACTAATTACTGAAATTATAATTTCCAGTCTGCAGGTGCATTCAGTATTGAAAGAATTATCCTTTAACTCCTAAGCATTAAGGAGTTGACCTTCCATCATCAGCTCAGTCATATTTTTTTTACTGCCAGACGTAAATACTGGTGTTGCTTTGAAAAATGTACTAAAAACATTACCTGTGCCAATAAAATTTGAGGGTTGCCCTCGATTTCCCTCATATTCCATCACCAGATCAAGATATGCTGGCAATGGGACCACCTGGAAACTATACCCTTTCAAACAAAAAAAAAATTTCCAAATCGGTCCAGGCGTCTTCGAGTAATCAGCGAACACACATAAAAAAAAATAATGATGATAAAAAAAATAATAATAATAATTATAAAAAAAATATCCCGACGAATTGAGAACCTCCTCCTTTTTTTGAAGTCGGTTAAAAATGTGTCTAAAAATAGTTTGATGAAAGGCAATCTTGACAGTAAAGAATATAGTTTAGAATCTTTCGATTTAAATTAACGATTTTTGAAATTTTCGAAGCATAAAGTAAATAATAGAAATAAAACAGCTGACGGTTCGTATCTAAATCCAATGAGATTAAGAATGGTTACACGTTGTTTTTAGGATTGTACGAATAAATGCTGTGTTATATTTTTATCCTAGTACCTTTGTGGATCATCCCTGTCGTATCGGGTTTAGAACTATACCTCTCCCTTTCTTCCGTGGATGTCATAAGAGGCAAGGATGTGTGACGGATTAGCAACTTCTTACTATTATATCTCTTTTATCTAGGTAGTTTTTAACCTAAAATTTTACTCAAATTGGGCACAAATCAAAAATTAGCTACGATTTTGTCCATTTAGCGCTTCGCGGGATCTATCAACCCCATTTTTTAATACACGCGTATTTATGAATACAATGTAGGTATTTTCCAAACACTTAACCCTTCAAACATTATTATTTATGACACATTTTGCATGACGGATTATCCATCAAGGCATCTGCGTGTGACTATAATGCACTGTCAAACAATACGGCGTGTTTATAGAATTCTTTTCATCCAGAAAGGGGTACTATAGTGACGTATAATAAAGGATCGTGCAGTCGACACATGTAACTTGATTCCGGGGTATAAAGTTGTTATTTACCATTGGGGATATTACACTATCTTGTCCTTTGTTTCGCGAAATATTTCTGTACGGTCTGAGCATTTCTTGGCGACATTCTGTTTCGCTTCCAAAATAGTGTCACGTTGGGCGTTTTCGTAAAACATGTCACCGAGAATAGTGGCAGTTACTTTTATTTACATTCTGTCGTTAACCTTATATTTGGATGGTGTCAAGTATAAAAATAATTACGGTTATAGCACAAAATACTACACGTCTTATAAGAGCCATTGGTACTTCGCAAAAATGGCGTTCGTGCAGAATTTTTGCAACTGTAATTCTGTGTGGTGCCGGGTTAGAATAGCGCCTCCCCCTTTCTTCCCGTGGGTGTCGTAAGAGTCGACTCTGGGAAAGGGTTAGTGTATTGTGGGCAATGGGCTAGCAGCCTGTCACTGCAATATCACGTTTGACCATCTTTACCCTGAAGATGCTGAACGTGGCACTGGATTTTCGAATTCATGTGCTCTGCCTACCCCTCTTGGGAATGCGGGCGTGAGAATATGTATGTATGTATGTATGTAATTCTGTGAGTAGAATGTGATCGTAAATATTGAATAACAAATAAATGGTTCTAATTATATCACTAAGACCAAAAAAGCCTTGTAAATGTTCCGTTCCTGCCTCCATTCTAAATACTTCCACATCCCAAAATTCGAATTTATTATTTTTATTATCATCCCTCAAGTACGGAGAAGCCATTTCTCTGCGTTCAGTACCTCATTCATCCCTCCTAAATATGATACCCACAGGAGTGGATTGCCAACAAAAGGCCATCCTGATTTTGTTTTGACTAAAATCGAAAAGGGAAAAAGATCCTATTTCAGTGAACTTGTTTGCTATGATAAACATTTCTTTATAAATCATGAGACCGTTCATTTTGCTGGCAAACCTGTTTCTGTTTATAAATAATTCTTGTACAAAAATGAATGATTCCGTTTATGAAATGCTGTTGTTTATTAGCTTAGCTAACGGCTTTATTTTGTAAAGGATTTATAAACTCTGAAAGCTTCAACATTTTAATGTTATGAGTTTCGTTTTTTCTATGCTAATCTTCTTTATTAAACATCTTAAGTACCTATCTAATGTCTAATCGACTTATTTGTACCACTATCAATATCGATGATGGTGATGACGAAAATTAATTGTTGGTATTTTATTAATGCAATTGTGAATTATTTCGCATTTACCGACTCGGTCAGATATTTCAACTTTGATATATTTAATAGTATCTTAGATACAAAGACACAATAATAGCACGTACAGAAAAAAACGTCGTTCCGGTGCCAAATCAACCGTTTGTGGTTGGTTGCCTTTACGCAACACATCGGCTATTGTAACCCTCACAATACTGCGGAAGTTTGTCAATGGACGGATTTAGAAAAATTCGCACATAAATGACAACAAATAGATTCTGTCTGTCTGTCCATTGATCCCTCGGGTCATAAATAGGCCACAACATGGACTCTTTTCTTGCACTTCCTTACGTATTCTTTGGAGATCGTATGCATTTTTTGCTGTCGAAAAAACGGTTTTATTAGGGATTTAAGAATCTTAATACGATTTTTCTTGTAAATCCTACTTCCGTGCAAATCCTCAGTATTTTGTTAAAATGTATTTCTTCAACGGAAACTTCTGAAGACAACTATGTTTCTTATTTTTTGTAGGATAATTCTTCAATCCACTACCATTTAGTAATTGAGTTTGAACGTGTCATTTTTGTAGAATCTTCTGGTTTATCTATTATTTATATACACCGTATCCTCTTTTGATACTCTGTACATTTATATTTTAGAATACTGTTTCGTGGTATTCGCTTTGTTTGTGTCTTGTGTCGCTCCTAATTTTGTATCTCTACTAATTAACTGAAATACTCTATTAATTTACTACTACAAACTCCTTTTTACTTTTATTATTTCTGTCTCTAATTTTAATTTTACGTCATCCGAGAATAAATGTCTTCTCAAAATGCTAAATTGTCTACTTACTTTATACTATTTCTGCATGAAGGTGACCTATAATTTCAAATACCGTCAGAAACTCCTACACCACCTGCTCAAGTACGTACTTAAAATAACTAGTATCTATTTAAGTATAATTTATGATCTGCGGTGCCTTTTTGGGCTCAAGTGGCTTAACATGCGTTCTTAATGCTTACCGTCTTGTTAGTGAAGATACTTGTAGACTTATGGTTATTTAATATTTTCCTTTAATCATCTATTCATGTTTCATCATTCATAGCGACTATATTTTTTAAACTAATAGCAAAAAGAGGATCAAAATTTATAGCTTATATTAATAGCGCTGTTTTATCGTAATTATTTAACTGCGTATGAAATTGTTTGTCGCCATGTAAATTTTTAAAGACACGATTCTTTAAGCTCATTAAAAAAAGCTTTCGAAGCTGAAAGAAACCATCTTTTGCCTTGTCTGTGTTTTGATAATTCGTATCAAAAACGTAACGAAAATTTAAAGGTTTATTGGCTTTATCTCTAGTTTATCTTATTGTACAAGTACACACACAAAAAAAGTATTTTTAGCATATATTTTGGGTACTTACCCTTACCCTACGAAATCCATGGCAGAAATAAACATTATTCTCAATGTCAACCAAATAGGGACTCCTATTTATGTAATAATTATGTAAGTAACATGAATAATTCGTGATTTAGAACCAGCACTCCGTTCTTATATGTAGATTCACCGTCCAGCAACATAAAACTTTTACAGAAGTCCCACCGAATATCAGTGGCTTTGTGACTTATCTGTCAAAGAAGCCCAACACATTGTCACGGACTTTCTTAATAAAGGAATCGACAAAAACTGGCGACACTCGATTCAAATCACGCGGAAACTGACAAACGTCCAGGATAATATTTTATTCGATGTGTTACCCCGTCTAACACTAGAACGTCCTAAGTCTCACTGAGGCTCTATATTTTACGTCTTTTTGATAGTTTGCCATAACCGAAGCAAATTGCTCGGGCGGATCGGGTATGTCACATTTTTTTTCTTCATTCAGCCCCTACTCAGCTTGTTGACATTTTGATGCATGATCGGGATCGGTTCCCGGGCCCAAACGATTGTATGACATATAAGATTGGACTGGGCTATCAAATATTTGCCTGCATCCTGTTTAAGTTGTATACGATTTCTTTTGTCGATACGGGCTTTATTTGTTATGCTGTGTCTACCTATTGGGAATGTTTTGCGTTGAGTTAGAACGCCTCTATTTATAATAATGGTGGGCAGAACACACGAATCGTTTCATAGACAAAACCGAGACCATTTTCCGTCTTGTAGCCACTTTCAGTAATATTTTAGAATTTATGTTTGATAAAATAGAGGTGCACCCTAAAAACATTATTCTCTCAAAAATTCTTTTCGCACAGTTATTTTTGAAATATTCTAAAAGTATACTCAACGGTGGGCGAAAACACGCTGAAGAAGAAAAAGTTATGTCCAAGCAAAAATCGCCAAAAAAGACGTGTCCCATACTTAAGCTATCTGATTATTAATAAGACAATTGATAATTCATGACAAGGAATGTTTGATATCTATAGGCGACATCAACTTTTATACTGTTGCATTTCACATTCCATTTTTCAATAGAATTAGTGTTTGAACTCACGTAGTCGAATGTTTCGAATCGATATTTGTTTAGCTGCCATTTTGAAAGCTGATCAAATAAACTTGTGACATTATTACTCGCTGTACTCGGAAAGTTGGAATTGTTTGTGGAACATGCTATAGAATGGTTGGAATTCTCGGGACTGCGGTCTTAAAAATGTAATCCAATTATTTATACTTCAATAACTTCTAGAAACCACTTAACATTGTTACTACAAGTCTGTTTTATGAATTTTATTTTAGGTCAAGTTTGTATCAATTACTAGTCTTGGCCAAATAGTATCAAACATACAACAGCCACTTCCAGCAAAGGTTTAGGTTTCAAAACAGAATATACCTACCTACAGAGATTCTGGAATAACTGTGACAGGTTACTAGAAAAAATGAAGGGATGTTATTTTAAGCTGTCATCACACAGAAACGAAATCCCAGGAACAAAATTTTATCGATATTTAATGCTTCAAGCGAGATATTTCGACTAACTATTGTAATTTAAAGCTCACTAGTTCATTTCAACATAAAGGATTATATAATTTATGCCAAGTAACAATTACTTGGTCATTAATTCTGTAAAGCTTTCACTAGATTGCGAATTTTCCTCGTGGCACTAGCAGATAAACTAGTGACACTATCTCTGAGCAATCGTTACTTTATTTGGTGCTCAATAAAACTAAGATCGTGAAATTTCCTGCGTTAGTGTTCAATTAATGGTCACTAGTATAGATAATCTTGGAGATTTAAAATCAATCGAAGATATAAGAAGGATATATATTATTATTGAGTAATTTATAGCTTTTAGAGTACCTATGAACGTAAAAACACACATACATAGAGAACATGATTACTTAGCTAAGTGTAGGCTAGGTAAAGCTATGTAACAAATAGACGAATAGACAGAGAAGTTTTAATAATAGAGCCCGTCTATTAGGGTACAGAACCCTAGAAACTAAGTGATTATTTTTGACCTCGATTTTTACCAAATAGACTTACAAAATGTTCCCAGAGTTCAACTTACGTTTAATTTACTGCGTAGGTTCCTTTACAGTCTTCATTAAACACAATCTCCTAAAGCTTTGAGAATTATAGCATGAATACTTGTTATATTTTCCACGTTTCTCCAGAAATGTTTTATATGGAATGTAATTATGGGGCTTTACTTAGTTTTTTTTAGTTCTTTTGAGTTCTTATTCCATCTACGTTTGTAGGTAAACCATTTTGTGGCTTCGCTAATGGAAGAAACTGCCTACATTTCTTTTATTAATTAATATCATATTCGAAAATACGTTTCCAGAAAAAGTTCGACATTTTCATTTGATTTAGAGTTAGTTACGTGATTATTTTCACGAAAAACATACCTTCAGTGTTAACAGTGACAATAATAATGAATTGAATAAAATGTTATACCTTTATCTATTTTCTTTTGCCACTAATAACCTCCACGGAAGTAATGGAGAGATGTAATTCTAAGCCTGACATCACGCAAGATCATTCAATATAGTTTGCCAAATGAATATAAAAACAAGGATTTTTTTTATTCCGTTGATTTTTTTTACACATTCTATAGGTAAAATGTTTTGTGTTGCCAACTTTAAAAAAAAACGCAATTTCAATTTTAAAAATAATCTGTAACGGGCTTAGTGTTTCTAGCCCCTTAAAGATGACTTTTAGTTTTTTGACTATGATTTTGATTATCCTTGTAAGATTAATGAAAACGCCCAGATTATGACTTTACCTATCTACGAATACGTACTATTGTCGCTTGCAATTTTCACTTCCAAGCATATCATGCGAGCTTGTGTGTGTCGCTTCTGCTTCACTCGATTTTTTATCAATAGTGCTTGTTCATTCAATTATTTCTGAGTGTGAATTAACATGTAGAAATTTCGCTGCGTTAAGAGGAAATGGAGCGGTCATATTTTGTATGGAAACGTAGTCTTCTGATTCCTCGCTGGATATTACCCGTAGAACAATGATTTTTTACATCAACAATCTAATGATATATTAGCATGTTCCTATGTTTTCCTTTTATTCTTTATTGAATTATTAAAGGAGATATTAACCTTCAAAAACATGAAAAATTGGCAAGTTTTTTCCGTTGTGTTCAAACCTCTAGAAACCAATTTTAACACAGTTATATCAAAATATAAGAACATAGAGACACAGTTATGACATTTTTTAAACAATTAATGAAAAAACATATTTAACCGGTTAAGTTTTGGGGAAGAAATCAGGGGACTACGAAACGTTGTTTTTGAATAATTTTCATAGGTATTTTCGGTCCGAGCTGTAGTTGTTCTTATCGCACTCGACGTCGTCTGGGCAGGTCACGGCGCGACAGCAATAGATTTAGCAAATACCTATTTTTCAATTCCCTCGACCGGCATCTTTCCTCTTAAGCCTCTCTGTTACTGGTCGAACCACTATTTCAACCAGAACTACGTGCTTAATGAAGACATACTATAAGCTCCGCTTAATTGCTGGACGCAAAATGGTTCAGTGCTTATAATCGAGCTTGAGCATAAAATATATCGCCTTGATGTGAAACAGGTTCATTAGATGACCAGGCTTTAGCGCGGTTTTAAATGAACGGTGTTATGCCGACATGTCTTATAACATTCCTTGTGGTGCCGCGTTTTGGACTACATGGCCTTCATTTCTTTAGGGGATTTTGTAAAATTTAGTAATGGATGTAGGTTAAGGTATCTTCTAATAGAGAGGAATAGTCATGATTGTTATCCATGTTACGTTACGTGTGCTCTGCCTACATCATTCAGGAATACAAGCGTTATCTGTGATTGTGATTTAATGTTGACATTAAAGTATCAACACGATGAATTCCTTACCTACATGAAAATGTAGAAAATTCTTAAAGCAGATAATAATTTCTTCGATCTCTTATTTTAACTGTGAAGGAATGTCGTAATAAGCGACTAAGGAAATACTAAGGAAATTTTTTAGGTGACAAGATAGCATTCTCAGCATTAAACCTCATTTATCTGAATTAAGACCAAAAAAGTATATGCGACTACGAAATAGTCATGGTTTTGTTTATAGCTACAGTACCGTTTTGTGTGCTCTGCCTATCCCATATTTCAATACAAACGTGTATCTTTATTATATTTTCTGTAAAATAACTGCATAAGCACGACCAACAGGTCGGATTTTGTATCACAAGAGGACTTAAGAATTATTTAACTTAATTATCTAGTCCTTCTACTAATTGCTGTTTATTCGTTACTTTAATACTAACTAGAGCTATCTAGAATGCCAGACGTTTAAATAATAAGTAAGACTTAATGATGTAATTGCGAAAGCCTGTTTATTAAAGGTTTTAACAATGCCAAGGCGCGACTCGAAGTTAAAAGTAAATCAACGTGTATACATTACTTGTAGGTATGCAAGAGTAATGATAATTTAGTCCTTTCATTATATTGTAGAAATAATACGACGTGTATTTTTAGTTTTGCAAGTTATCAAAAAACAATAAAGATATAATTCACCAACTCATCAACTTTCGGCGTGCAACTCTCTCTCGTTCTCGTCTCTTTCTCAGTTAAAGTAAAATTGTACTCACTCAATTGTGACATGACTGGAAACATATAAGCATTGTTTATTCATTATTATTATTACTACTACCACGTATATACCAAAGGCACTGTTATGTTTAACCATAACGGTAACAAATAGGTGACCACTTAAAACATCCTTTCTAGAAACCTTCCTATCGGATTCACCTGTCAAACTTAACGGCCCAAAAGCAATTAGTATACTCGTAGAGAATTCTCTAAAAATCGAGAATCAGATCTCTATAATTGATACAGGAGCCTCGTCATTTCTCGAAAGTATAATCCTTTATGTCAATATGTCAAAAGTCTGTCACCGTTGTCGTCATTTTTATCATGGCTGGTGTTTAAGGCTTGCTCCTTATTGCACCAATGATTGGGCATTTTTAACAAAAGAAACTGCCAGAATTGAGAAAGACTCGCATATTGAGAATTTTGGTTTTTGATTTTGTGTTTAGGCGACCGGATAGCAATCTGTCATTGTTATACCTCTTTCATCAATTTTTGAATCCATTTTCTCAGTCGCCTCTTACTAAACCTACAGAAGAAATGGAAAGATGTAATTCTAAACCCGACACACATTCACAGCCAGTTCTTCTATAGGTCAATTGCGAGGATTTAGTCAATAAATCTAAAACTTATCCTTATCTGCTTTGGTTGGATCAGCCTTCCTAATCCTGTCTACAGTTTTGATTTAGTACAGCCTTGTACTTGTGTTGGTATAAAAATTGTGCTGCTATTTCTCTTGCATGCTGAAGGCAAAAGATCTCATTGCCAATAAATACGACGAAATGACTTGCTTAAAAACCCGGAATCTTCCCAAGAGTTCGGCGATGAGAGAAAAGTGATAGATATTAATCAACGGAGGGAATACATTCACTCTCTAATGGTCACCAGTAACTGCAATCATCAGACTCAGAAGTATGTAAACCTGACAAGAACGTATGTAGCACTCTGTAGAACCCATAGGTAGACGTTTCTTTCATAAATGCTGATTGCAATAGGATTCTTGTCATTCACTAACTTAAATTGTTGTAACACCAAGTTGCTGCACCATTGCTATTCGATAGAGCTCTGCCGCAGAATAGGTAAGTAGGTACAGTCAGCGTCTGATACATGTATACACTTTAGTACCTTTTCTAATTAACCTCATATTTGAACTCTCGCATGAAATTGTCACTGCGATCACAGTGACAAGTACCAAAGTGTAACCATGTATCAGACGCTGACTGTACAAAAGGTTTACTCCCGAACAGCAGCGTAAGAATATTTCTGACTCTTTCTACAATTACGCGCTTACCGTAGACTTTTGACAAGATTTTGCCGGCCGAGGATACCTAAATTGCGGAGTGGGCCCCTGTTCTCAATGTGTTTGACTTGCCTTATCTACTTTTGAGGAGTAAAAATGATTTCTGACGAAGGCGAAAGGATAAGCATCTATGGTGGTGAGACAACCTGGTGTGAGTATAAGTCAGTCATTTTTGGTCAGATCGAGCGCCACGAAGAGCACACCAGCTTCTCAGTAGCCGATACCTGACTTATCAGCCACTTATCAATTTGTAAATAAGACGCAGGATTTTATTAACTCAGGCCGTAATGGATTAGGGTGGCAACACCGACGCGTGGGCTGTGATCGATCTCCGTTATCAATGTTTGTTGTGAGCGTATTTTGTTTTGATGCCTGTCTTTTGGGTGCTACAGCCGGTGGATTTGATGTCGCTTATCTGATTTCGGGACTGATTTTAATGCGTAGGTAAACATTACGCTGGCATTCAAAAATGGGGTAGGCTGAGTACAAAATTTAACGTACCTACCTATACAAAATTTTGGGTGTAATTTAGATGAATGAGGTAATATAGTGACAGGTTGCTAGCCTGTCGCCTAAAACGACACCTAAACTTATTTACTTTAGCCGTTACTCACAATATTCACGGAATAAATGGAGAGGTGTTTTTCTGTACCCAACACCAGCGAGTATCTCATCATGGCTTGTCAAGGTTACAGATGTAGTGAGAAACTATTTTCCTTCGTAAATGTTCGGAAAAGTTCGTATTTATCGTTTTATTACTTAAAACAATTACAATTATTATTTAAAAGTGGATATTTACCATATATTTTACGGAATGAATTCCCTTTAAAATGGGCACCGAAGCTATTTGAGAGAAAACGATAAATACGAACTTTTCCGAACATTTACGAAGGAAAATAGTTTCTCACTACATCTGTACTTACATGTTTATAATATAGAAACTTTTCTTATTCATCTGGCTAAGAATAACTATGAACGCCTTAACAAGATAACAAAACTACTGCCTTATTTTTATTTCTTTTTCAACATCACAAGTTGCTACTAAATTTTTCATCGAACATGAACAACGTTTTGAATTAAATATACTGCCTTACACGTCCAAAGGCTCACCCGACCGTGATCATGAAAAAGGTTGCTGTGTTTGTGAAAATTTAATACGCGTACCCGGATGCCGCTGCAACTTTGTCCAAGTCAAACAACCTCTGCGATTCTATACATAGTTAAAACATGGACACCCATACTAAACCAGGCGATAAAAATCGTAAGACTACACTATTATTCAATCTGTTTCAATATAATTACGTGAATGTTAGAATACAAACTTTTCATGTCCTTCGTGGCTAGATTTAGGCGACAGTCTAGAAACCTGTCCCTATAAACCTTTTATCTAACTTACAGTTTACAAAATTAAACTTGCAATACAAGCTGCCATATTTAATATAAAATTATAAATTGAAGGTAAAGTACATATTTTAAATATTAACTGCGATAAAAATTAGACCAAGTTAGTAATATTTGATAAATAATAAATTCCAAGAGATAACATTTATGCTTCTAAAAGGAGGAATAACAAACAGATAATCCTTCATAATAATGGTCTTATTAATGACGTTACAACTACCAAAATTACTCATTAAATTAACTAAGATTCTGACCAAATAACAATCTACAATTTTTCACACACTCCTTCTTAATCATTCCTCCCATTACCATTTAAATGTCCATTCTTCCTGATCACACCTTTTATGTTTTGAAATATATTCACTTGTCTTTTAATTACGTCTTATCATTAACACAGAGGTGTAACTCTTCGGAGTTTTATCATCAAATTTAAACAAAGCTGCCTACCGACCGTGAATCGAAATTAGCATATTCTCATATTAATGTGTTTAAAATATTATATTATTGGCCGCTGACAGTGTCTATTGTTAGGGACTTAGGAATATTCGTGTGAAAGTCGTCGTGTTTCTATTGTTCGCCAGGTGGAATCTAATTGGATGCCATAATTATTTTGGGCGGATGATTCCGAATTCTGTCCGTTATGGAGGGAGGCACTGGTAAAAGCCTCGCATTCTCTTTAACTGTAGCTAAATCAATGAACACTGCCTTACGTTCCATTGTCTATAAACGTTACACCGTTCTTACAAAATCGTTCATCTAAAAATCTTCGCGTTCACGAACTGTATTTTCCGAGTTAATAAATGCTTTAACTGTCTACAGTGTTTGCGAAAGCTCCTTTAATATTGCACTTTTAATTCCACTATTTACTTTCAAACTAGCAACTTTGTAAGCGGGTCGACGTCATTAAAACTTCCACCTACCTTCTACCTGTGGCGAACACACCTCCAGAACTAAACAAGTCCATAAAAAATACACCGAAGGCACCAAATCACGAGCAATCTGTTTGAGCGCGTACTATAAAAATAATAATTCGTCTCAGTCCGGAAAGCGGCTCAAGAAGCCAGAGTCAGGCGAGAAAGAAAAGCTTATATTTATTAGTTCAGTTTACCAAGACGATAACGTAGAAATACTTCGCATTTTCAGTACATGTTCCATATGCTAGGTAAATATAATATATTACTGAAATGAAACTTCGTATAAAGAAATACCTTACTGATGTTAAAGTAGGCCTACGTTCACCTGAAATTTGGGTGATGGGAGGCAAAGATGTGGCCTTACGTGGTGGCACGTTTGCTTAGATTGTGTCTGTTCATTTTGGCCTCAAAGAAATCTAGATAAGATCATAGAAAAACTGACCTAGGAATAGAGGCCCACTCAATCATGTCGAAAGACACACTTCGTTCTAAGTAGCTTTAATTAGATAGACTCTTTGTAACATTTTGGATCCGTTTAGTAAGTTTATTTATTTTATTTTACTGCAGTGGAAAAAAAAAATCTAAAATTAAAATGAAATTAAAAATTTGATTTAATTTCATATTCAGTACAAATGTTATTAAAGATTTGACTCCGTCTTCATCATGAACTAAAGAGAACTTATGTTCAAGTACAAAGTAATATAAAATTAAAAGAAATATCTCAATATTCGCTTAGACCAACGTCCAAAGCTCGGTCGTGATCCGAAGCCGACCACGCTATATCCCTTACAGAGTACGCTTGTTTTCGACATTGACGATATTCGACACGTATATCGAAAACGATATTGACATGTTGTGATACTAAGCGAATACCGTAATTTGCCGAGAAATAAAACTGTCAAAAATGCGTACAAAAAGTAGACAGTAAAGACGGTGAAGATGAATTAAAAAGTAATAAAGCTAATGAAACGAGTGTTAAATTTAAACGTGAAGAAGTTGATAAAGTGCACGAAGAAGCAAAACCTCCCATCAAAGTACGTTGTAATTAAGTAGTAAAGAAACTTCTCCCAGAAAATAATTTCTTTAAACCGCTGTCGGCATTACAAACAGCCACGGTTAGCCCACTCTGACCTCACTTTGAAAAAAAAAAAACCGGTTTCTTACGAGCAGACGATTAAGTTATCTTGCCGCTATTTCACCGATTTCGAGTTAATTTCTTCATTTTGTTGCGCCTCGAGATTTCTTGTTCCTTTTTATGAAACACTTTGGTCATATTTATCAAAAGTCGAACGGGCAATTCTTCTAATGGCCTCTGATTGATCAGGAGACGCTTTCATGTTAATTGTCGTGAAAGTCTTTTTGTCTCCGAATTGGGGATTTTAAATTACCGTTTCTGAATAAATCTTTGATGGAAAAGAACATTTAGGCTTTATTACTTATGAGTGTTTACATTTGAGACATTTTCAACAATTCATTGCTCATGTTTACGCAAAAAATACGCGTTTGAAACTCACTCACGTTCTAGATAAAAATCTGGATAGTGAGATTAAGAGGCCTTTAAAATTGTGGATTGTCGATCTCACAATGACATGAGTTGAGACCCTGTCTAGAGGTCAAGATCACGTCCGTCCAATGTAAGTCGCGATTTGACAGCCCGTGGATTCCGAGTTCAGTCGTGAGGTGTCATTCTCATATCGTTCTTTGTGATGCTTTCGACCTTTTTGTTTCACTGCTCGAGTTTCAGGAGCATAACTGTTTAGAGCATTGCGCCATTATTTGGTGAAAGGCAAACTGTTATCGCAAAGGTTCTTAATTATGCGCTTACTTTAACTTATTTGGGAGTATGTTTTTGTGCACCAATCGACTAGATTTTTTTTAAGTCCCTGATTCTACGTTAATTTAATAGTCTCTGTGATTTCAACGCCCTGAAGAAAGTAGAATCAACAAAATGTAATCGTGTATTATGTCTAGAGTTAAATGCTTTGATTGAATTTAATTTGTAACTTTTTAATTACTTAAAAAGCAGTTCTTAATAGATTAAACTAGTTACAAAGACAAATAATCCTTTGCTGAAAGTTAAAGCACAAACTTATTGACTTATAGACACTTTGTAAATATCAAAGTTGTATTACATCTTTAATAACAGCGCTTTCAAGAAACTTTTGATTATTCACGAAAATAGGTGCTTGTTGTTCCAAGTTTTCTGATTTACTAAATTCCCCGAGCTTTACAGTTTTATAACGAATAAATAATTTGAATGAAGCCGTAAATAAATCTAAAGAGAACACGGACCGATAGTGATAGATTATTTATATGACATCGGATACCCCCAATACGATTATATTGCTTGGAATAATCGTAAATTTGTTAGTGTAACCGACAATACTGTTGAGTGCGGCCCATTTTGTTAATGCCATATTCCCGACTTTTGTTTTGCTCCGTCGCATTCGAGTAATAAACGAGGTGGCAGATCGTAAAACTTGGTTTTATCGGCGTTTGTCCAAGATTGTTTATTGCTTACAGGATTACTGTTTCTGATTGATTCAAGTTCTTGTATAAATTTCGGTTCAGCGCGGCCATTGTAAGGCACCGGCGCTGTTTGTTTTATGCTCTCGTATAAAATTGTGAATTAAAAAGGCCCCGTTAAGATTTACGACCTAATCCGCCCAGATAAAGGAGTGTAGATTATTAAAATTTAATTTATCTCTCCGAGAGATTCATCGATTTACTCGAGATTTTACGATTCCATTAAATAAAACTGTCGGGCTTTTCTGGGGTCGTTGACGCTAGGTCGATGTCGTGTTTGAAGGAATTTTAATTCGGCACCGTATCACAATAAAGTGTCTCGGTTGGTACAATAAAATTACAAAAATAACTCCTAATCAAATCAGCTCGCAGCAAATGGATATGCGTTGCCGACAAAACGCATGTAAAAGACCTCGTACCACGAAACTTTGAGATTAGCGAGTCCGCCTCTAGTTTATTCGTGCATTAAGTGATTAACTCTGCGTTCCAAGGATACGGTTCATTTTTAATTGGCATTAAGACGCGTAGAGGCAAAGATACGCTTGGCAGCGGCGTCTCGCAGTACAGGCCTTTCTCCCGCTTTGTTAATTAAGACATGGATTATCAAACGTTTTGGAGTAGTAAATAAAACTGTAATCTTTCACCGTAGAGTAGAGGCGTCTCCATAACACGCCTTTATCTTGAAATGGTAAGCCGAAATGCATAACGTTTCTTTGATCTCACACCTACGCACACATTTAAATAGTAATATCGTACAAATAACACTAATGCACTGTCAATTTTTAATGCTCTAAGAGACAAGAAAGCTTAAATGTTTTAACGTGAGATGGTACCATATTTCTTAATGTTGAATACAACTTTTCAATTATTAATAACGTTATTTTGTTCACAGGTAAGTGTCTGGAGATTCAGAATGGACGGATCTATAGAATTTGTGAAATTGTGAGTATACGTCGACGATCTGTTGTTTCGCGGAAACCGCGTTACAATTTATTTAGCGTCTGCTGCGAAATGTTAATTTGTTTCCTCATCCCTTATTCCTTTTACCCTTAATTTAAAACAAAGTTCAGCAGATATAAGTCACGTTGAAACAAGTCAGAAGCGCGAGTGCTAGAACAGACTGATTTAATACTTTAAGCTTTATTTACGGAGACATCTGTATCTATAATTTTCTCTAAGGATTTATTGCACAAGTTCTTAATGAGTTCCCATACTTGCAATGAAGTTTAGATATTAAACTTTAATCAACAGAGGTGGTATCTACAAAGTCTTTTGTGTATGGCTCAGTGTCATCCATCATACCTTCTCCCTCATTACCTACCACAACCTCGAGTTTCATAAGTATATCAATACTTTTATTTTTAATACATGAAAGACTGCCTAATGGAGCAAGTAGCCACCACGGCTGCACTTTTTGAAATTCAACTCCATCGTTCTCGTCTTTATGTTGAAGCTTGTAAGGGTGATCGTGAGTTTTAATATTGGTACCGTAAAAATTGTTTTAGTAAAGTGAAGAAGTCATTTTGTCGTTGTCACTGATGGGTTTTCAAATATTGACGGTCCGAGCTATTATCTGTGGGAGCTTGTCGGTGGAACTCGGCTTTGATAACGCCCTCTGCGTCGCCGCTCAAAAAAACCGACTGTTTGTCTTTCTGTCTATGTTTGTATTGGTTGCGGATATTAAAAGGTGCGGGTGGGGTGGGGTATTATGATAGGGAGAACTAACTGTCAGTGGATGAGTCACATTTGGGTCATATGTTTAGATCGGGGTTGTCGGTATTTATTTAACCGGCCCAACAGGGGTCAAGCTAGGTAAATGTGAATCGTTGACTATCAAACTGGACAGACCCATAGCTAACCGATCATGTTACAACATTAGGTAGAGGTAAACATAGAACTTTGTTTTTGATCCACCGTTCCGATTTTAATATTTATTTTGACAAAAAAATGGAATATAATTTAGATCAATTCCGATTTGATTACAAACTGAGTTAGGTATCACACCGAATACAGTAAAATTGTAAGAGTTAATAAAGAAAAAATAAACACGAATATTTTAATAGACTAGCACAAGCCGTACCCAATAAATAAGGATGCTTAATTACTCTAATAATTTTAGAAAAAGGTCCACTTAACACTCAATCAAACACGAAATAATGCAATAAATCTGAAACACGACTCGCACATATGCCGGTGATGAGTGGGAACATTCAGGACTTAATTACGAGGCCATCCGACTCGGAGAAAGATTCTCAGTGTGTATTTCAACGAACTAATTGAAAACAAATGTCTGATAAACTTTTTGTTTGCCAAGCAAGAGTAATTTTTAGACGAAAAGATAGTGTTTGTGAAGATAGCAGTTGTTTTTGCTGGAGATTAAAGAATCGTGATGTGTAATTGGAAAATAATTTGGTAACTCGTAGAAATTCTGAAAATCTTCCGTTGGATCTTTAGTATCTTTTTTTTAATTCTTTATTTATTCTGGGGCTTTATATACGAGTACTTTAGTATCTTGTTAACACGATTAAGGCAATGGGGTAATATTCGGGCGTTTGAGCAATCATCTTTATAATTTAGCACTTTTTTATTCCTTGGGAAAGTGATATATTAAGTGCGTCATATAAAGTGTGCATGGCATATAAATTTTATACAAATACATAATATCATGAGGTAAGCAGATCATTAGAAATACTATAACATTATCAAATCCACGGCTATTTCACGTTTCGCAGCTAGTTTTATCATATTTTTAGTTTCTAAGTTAACAGATTCAATAATGGCAGGATGCTAGTCTAGCATCTAACGCATACCTAAAAATAATTATATCCTTAGTCGCATCTTACGAAATCCACGAAAAAAATGGAGAGGTGTTATATTCTAAGCCCAAAAACTTGCCTGGTTGTGACTTGTTTTATTTTTCTAAGGATTTTCCTTGTGTTGAAGTGGAAGCTAAGAAGTATTTATTTTGATATCTATGATGAATCCTAAATTGAATACAAAGTAAAAAGGGCAAGACTCTCGACTTCATCAAATACGCGTTGTTAGCGAATTGAATCTCGGAGTATTTTCCAGGAATACATAGGAAAAATATACTGGGGACATGAAAGAAATTGTCTATTACGATTGAATAACATGAAAAGTACCTAGACAGATTTACTAATGGCATTACGTATTGCTACTTCTTTTTGTGGTATCGGATTTTGCTTTATTTACTGGGGAATTTGTTCATTATGTATAATGGAGGGCTTAGGCGTACTCAACGACTTTGAAATAGTAAGTATATCATATAGTTTTATATCATTAATATTATAGTGTCACGTATTTTTTGTCTATCTTGCTTGGGTTTTTATCAAAAGTACTATTTGCAAAAGTATTTATTAACTGTATGCTGTATAAAGCCGACATGCTTTAGTATAACATCTCTCCATTCATGAGGTTTAAGTATACTTCAGGCAATATATAAGGTGCTAACAAATTAGTCACGGATATTTTTACAGCTGATAGTCCTCGATTTTAGGAGTACATTTAAGTATGAAACATCATAGGTTTTATTGTGTTTTTTTGGAGAAAACTAGGAAACAAATTTGTCACGTTAAAACACCCTGTTAATAAATCCTTAAATGAGACCTCTTTAGACATTCTAGAACCTCTTTAAACAATCAACCTACAGTCTTCCCGCCGAGTCGAAATGACATTTACGAAAAAAAACTTTTGACGTGACATGCTAGAGTTGCCAGGTGTCCCGATTTCCGCGGAACGTCCCAATTTTCACGAGTCATAAAATGAAAAATCAGTATCATTAAAAAAAATGCATACAAATAATTCAAAATAGCACGTATTACATCATTAGCGCTAAAGGTATTGAATTTAAGTTTAAAGGTTTGTTTTTATTCAGGAATAACATTTGCTTGGAGACCGATCTCGATCCAACTACTCCTGGCGCCATCTAGTCATAGAAATTTGTGTTTTTTGTTTGTCCGGATCTACAACCTTAAATCCCAATTTATTTTACCATTTGTACGGATTTAAACAAATCGTACCTAGCAATACTAGACGACAGACAGTGTTAACATCTGGACAGGTGCATAATAGGGTGATTATTTTAAAGAATAATTGTAAATTATTTTTTTGTTCGGTAAATTAAAACAATAAAATTATATACAAAGGTTTCTTAATTACAGTTAAAAGTTAATTATTTTAATGTAATCTATTATCTCTTAAAATATCCGTGACTAATTTGTTAGCACCTTATACTTAACTAGCGTCCTGTCACTATTGTACTTATTAACTTAAAACCCAAAGATTATGCTAGATATGGCTCCAAAACGTGAAATTGTCATGGTTTCGTAAGTATGCTCTCCCTACCGCATTTGGAAATACAACCCTAATATTATGTATAGCATTTTGGATCACAACTTCCATAAGTTAGCATCGGTACGCCCTTTATAGATTTGATATATTCGATATATGAGTGCTTAAATCAAATTCATTTAAAGAATTGACTATTTACCTTCTTCAACAGTATGGGCTCCCAGTTATTGTATTAAGACCGAAACATAAATCTCTCGCGCATCTAATAAGAAGATTACTATCTTATATCAACGCAGGCGCATAAAAAACTCTATTAACATAACAATGGAGTTAATTGCACCGGCTGATATAGCCTTGTATGAAAACGAAGAATTTAATTTAAAAAGTAAATTTGATTAAACCATATGTATGGTAATAGAGTAATCATGAGATCTGATTGTAGGTCGGTATGAAATAATACATTGTATCCTCGAATGTGTCTTTGAAATTATGTTGAACTTTTGTGATGCAAATTGTGTTCAAAGTTTGTGATACATACAGTCATAATGAAATGATATAATTTTTAACACGCACACTTATTTAAATGCAAAGGCATCGGCAAGAGTACTAAAAATACGTCCAGTAAAACAAATTTTACAAAAACAAAGCAAAAAAGATTTTTGAGAAATAAATGAGATCAAGACAAAAATATAATTGTCAAAACGTTCTGGATATTTAATACTTACCAATTTGATAAGCCTGTACTATACAGGGATTTAATAAAATTAAACACACCTGGTATTAAAAATACATTATTTTTATTTGTGTATTAGTTATTAAAAAAATTAGTAGCATAGTTATAGAGTAGAAACGTCCATTTAACGTCTTTCTTTAATAGCATACTTAAACTGACTAGAAAGTCAGCATTAAAATGGCACTTTTAGTACCTACTGACTACTCGTTAATTTACAAACTGACTATAAACAAAGTGATAATTAGCTTAGCAAGTAGCAAATACTAGTTTAAACATGAAACTGTCGTGACACTTACACATAATGGGATATAAGAAAAACTTCCGTCTTAAGCCGAGTTTTGCTATAAGGTAAACGTCCCTGTGCTTGACACTGACCCAATACTTGGCATTTGCAACCTTATGTCATAGTAAGACAGATGGGTGTCATCTATTGGGCGTTGAGGCGTCGAGCATTGGTATTTTTACCTTAATTACATTCTGATAGGATAATCTGTAGAACTTCAACTAGGAGTCGAAGATAGATGAAGGGCTACGAAATAACCCGAAATATGTCAAGCTAAACTCGTTTCAAGACGTGAGTTTTCCGTATTTTACACTTCAGTCACCGCTCTAGTCAAACATTCTCGTCAGTTTCTTATGGATACTTCAAATTTGGTCCTCAGAATATCGCCGATTGCTTGCTTAGCACGACATCGCTCGCGAATTGAATCATCTTTTGACGCTTTCAGTTTGACAGTATAGTCGCCACTATCGTATATACATGAGATGTATGTTTAAGCACCCTTTTTTTGACGGAGAGAGAATACTAATGTTTAAGCACCGTCGACCAACTTGCCCTAACGTACCATCGCGAACAGGGATTGTTGAGCCACTTACCTATGTTTGTAACTTGTTTGTGTAATACTAATCCAATAGCTGACATCTAGTCGGTCACATCGGTCATTGATTACACGTCTAAATTGCGAACAGTGGCAAGTGGCTCAACAATCCCTGTTCGTGACTGTACTTCCCTTGTAAATTTCTAAACGTAATGTTTACCTTGTTCAGTTTGTGGAGCCACGAACGCATAATAATATAATGCGTTTATAACTCGGCGCATCTTTCACAGCAGCATTAAGCTAGTTTACAAATGCGTTAAATAGGTTATGAAAATCACGTCGTACCTATAAATTGGACATTATTTTAGATTTACGTGCATCTTAATTGCAAATAGATCTTGTTTTCATTAGTCGGTAACTACGTTATTAGATTTATTACGCAGTTTATGTTAGGTTTCCTCGTTTACATTAGCTTTGATTGCCTTTTGATGGCCAGTTGTAATTGTAAGACTAGCCACTTGATCCAGTCAGTAAAGACGAGTTAAAGGGGTTACCTGGAACGTTTTCCGGGAGTTTTGAAAATTGGTGAATTTATAGATTTTGATGTGCTCTTTCCGAATTTCAACTTTGCCACCTCGTATCTTTGCCGCTAACGCCGCCATATTGGAAAAATGGCGCGTAACAGCAGTTTTTTGACAATATCTCCTGTCTGACTCATTTTACGATAAAACAGTGTATGACAAAATAAAACTAGAGGCAATTTCCTACAATTTGTGTTTTAGTGTTTATTTCATAAAGTCAATAGTTTTTGCGTACGAGCGCCACAAAGTACACTTCGCAAATTGTGTTGGTAAGCGCATAACTCAACAACGCCTGGACCAATTTGGCCAATTCTTTTTTTAACATGTTTGTCGAAGTTCAGGGAAAATTTATACGGTGAGAAAGTATTAAAAATATCGAAAATATTGTTATCCTATACAAACTTTATCGACTCGAAAAAACAGTAAGCATCGTAGGATTTCAGACATCTTACGCGTTTTTGGTAAAATGGTCTCTAGTTTAGCTCAAAAAAGACGCAAGCGCCGCAAAATTTCATACGTCTCACGCTTTTTTGCGAGCAAAATAGAAGTGCCTATTTCGTTCATTATACGATCACTGAAGTCGGTAAAGTGATAGTTTCTTTCATATTGTTAATGAATTAGCCCTTAGATATTTATAACTCCCTAAGATATGGCTGTCAAAACCTCTATTGAATGACAAAAGACAAGCTGAGTTTTTCGTGGAGTAGTGTTAGAGTACACTTTGTGGCGCTCGTACGCCAAAACTATTGACTTTATGAAATAAGCACTAAGACAAAAATTGTAGGAAATTGTCTCTAGTTTTATTTTGTAATAGACTGCTTTATCTTAAAATGAGTCAGACAGGAGATATTGTCAAAAAACTGCTTTTACGCGCCATTTTTCCAATATGGCGGCGTTAGCGGCAAAGATACGAGGTGGCAAAGTTGAAATTCAGAAAGAGCACGTCAAAATCTATAATATTACCAATTTTCAAAACTCCCGGAAAATTTTCCAGGCAAAACTACCCACTGATCACACTAACTGCACTTTCATGCTGAAGTAGTAATGTACAATTATTACTATGTTTCTCTGCTTTGATTTCGTTGTGTTAAAAGACTATTTTAGTAACAAATATGAATATTAGAATCAGTGCACTTGCAGAAACCACTGTGAAAAAATAAATGTATAACTCACATTTTTTGAGTTTGTCCCGACAATCCTCTGTTCGCTAACAGAGCGGTGGCACACTGCGAGCGTTTGGCAGCACCCGTGGCTCCCAGATTTTATATGTCAGGTATTTTTGTTATCCAGTTTTTCTTGTGAAATATTATCTTGATTTGCGAATTGTACACTACCTTCTACTAAACATTGTTAGGTCTCTCAAAGTTGGTATACCAAACCTCTATTTTCCGCCGAATCGTGCCAAACAATTTAGAATGCAGTCCATTACCTAGATTCACCGCACGAACTGGCTCAAGAAACAGCGTTCACCACGGTGTTGCTTGCTGATTACAATGTATCGTCGGTATTCCGGTACGAGACAATTGTACCCTTCCCAAACCGGTGTAATTATGTACTTGCCTCATCCTCCTTTAATATGTTAATAAGGTTTTCCATGCTTTTGGAGTTCCTTTAGACTTGGAGATGGTTTGTGATGTACCGAGTTCGTCGTTGTCGCTCACTGTCTGTCCCAATATTCAATCCACAAGTAACTTACTAGAGCAAAATTGGCTTTGTCTGTTTTTTTTTTTGTTGTTAAACTGTAGATGGATTTAGTATTGATACTTTATGAAATAGTTGGTTAACTTGTGTTAATTGTGATGCTATACATTATAAAATGTATTTGCTGGACTTGTTTTTTCTCTTTTTCTCTGTATCTTCTTTTAAAAATCTCAAAAGAACCCCAAGAATTAAAACGATTACCCACACAAGCACTGTTCCCATACTTATACTTAACAGTTTTAATAACGATCAGCAGCTTTAAGTAATCGCGCGTCGTGTACCTCATAATTAGCGTCTCGAATAAACGCTTTTTCATACAGTATCAACATCTCAGTAATGCTTGTTTGTTCAAACTCGGGGGCATCGGATTTGTTTAATACGCCAATAATTTCCTTAATGGAAAAACGTTATTAATGACAGCACGCAATATTTCGCGGAGGTCTTCATTAATATCTGTACAGATTTTACGCTTTCGGAAGCCGAGACCTCGACTTTGAATTTTGCTTTTTGTTGCTCTCAGATTTATCGTGTAAGCAAACGTGAATTCTACCAGGTTATTTTTAGTGAGTTGGGCTAAAAAAGGCATCGAATTTAGTATTCCCAACATGAACAGTGTTGCTATTACAGTAATAATGCAAAGGGCAGGTGACAAAAACAGGAGAACGCGGGATCATTGTTTTTGAAACCTGTTCTGAATGATTCTTTAGAATGCCGCTGGCAAGCTTTGATGAGAGACGGGGCTGGTTCTTGACTTTTATCGCCAAGAAATACTTTACACACGAGTTTAATAATGACGGCGTTGTCAGTAGTACTGGTTGGGCTGTAAAATTCAGCTAAAATATTCCACCATCGACAGTCAGATTTACGGGCATATTTCGATATGGATAAATAAAAAAATAGTCGGCTTTATGAGTTCGGTTGATTGTCTTTTATTATTGAAAGAATAATTCCACGGGAGTTTATTGATAAACAAATTATGTTGTTTTAATTAAGAACTAAAAAAAGGGAATTTTGTTTAATTATGATCAAGTATTACGCTTTGTAATCAAATTAATTTCGATGTAAGGAGTATTAAATTACCTTTCATAGGTAATAAAAGCACGGCAAAAGTTATGCTTTATTTAATTTTCTAACCGCGTACCTAAAGTTCGCTGCTTACTTAGACTTCTGGGATTTCAACTTAATTTTTGAAAGTAAATTTTCATTTTCATATCACATCCAGAAATTGACTTATCAAAGTTTGTCTGCCTCCAAGAGCTAATACTAGGGTATGGAACGTATTTCCTATTTTGATTAAACCACGGTTCCGAGAAACTAGTTTAGGATCGAGCTAAGTTTGCGATACGAATTTATGAATATTAATACCACTGGCATAGGCAATACTTGGTGCAGATTGGTTGCAATATGATTGTTTATTTTTAAGCGACACCTACTCTTTTACAGTTATGTTGAAAATGATCAAATCATTTTCAGCTGTGAGAATCAAAAGAAACTTGAGAGGTAATGACAAAGAAAATTCTCATGACCATCATTACAGTTCGGAACACTCAAAGAACGATTAAAATAACCAACTCCAAATGAACAAACGAAATTCCTAAGAAAAAATACCGACACAGTCACTAAACGTGAACAAACAACATACTCAAGTCAAAAACAGCAGGTATATTTGAATACAATTAAGTTCTATAGTCGCTCCTTGACTCAGCGCCAACCTAACGACCTCTGCTCCCAAAACGTCAAAACCTTAATTATTATTCGTAACATCATAATCATTCGAATCGTGAGCATTCACTGAACTAAGGCATCGATACTTCTCGACCAATTTAACTAGATCTCCTGCCCCGCCCGCGCTCTTAATAACATTAGAACAACCAACTGCGATTTCGTTCAAAGCCCCTCACACTTAGGAATCTCTGTAAATTGGTCATCGATAAATTATAACGTTACCCTCACTGCAAGACTAGTTTACTTGTTCTAACCACCCGCTGAGCGCTATGTGAGGCATCAGTACGCTCAGCAAAAACTTAACGGTGCTACAGATGATTAAAATCTACACCATTATCGCCTTTATCATCCGTGCCGGTGCTGTCATTCTCGCGTGCCACAGCTCCTAAACTTTCGATGACTTTGGTTTCTGAGTGTACGTCTCATGCCGTTTCATTACAATCCTTACATCATTTATCATACTTTACATTGCTATAATTTATTCATAAAGCAGATCTTGTTTTATTCGTTCGCTTTACATGGTGTTCTCGGATTTCTCAATACGTGATACCATTATCTGTATAGAGTCTTCCCTTTGAATTATTATAGTTTTATTGCCGGTAACAATATTTTACGCGTCGCCAAGTACGAGGTGTAATGTGAAACCGTAACTTTATTTATGATTCTGCTGATAGGGTTATGAATCCTCCGCCGTTACAAAGGTATGGATTATTAAAAATTTTATATCTACATCGTCAAAGTATCGGATATCAGGCAGTTAATTTTGATGATTTTAAAAATTTATACCCTCTTAAAAACGCTGTATCGTATGATATCGTAAAAGCTACCGGTGGCTGCAGAGCGAGCCGTGGAGGTGTCCATTACGTAGATTAATTAATTAAATACAAATCAAAGTATTTATGACTTTCCAAAAAATCTGCGATCCTATCAAAAATACCAACAGTATTTGTTATATCCCTGGTGTTGCTGGTTTCTATGAACGTTAATAGTCACTTGCCATCCGGCAATCCGTTAGATCAATTTCTCTTATAACATAAAAATAAATCTACATCTCAAATTTTAATAGCCCAGTTTACTTGCCGCAAGTTAATACTGTCGAGCGTTTTAATATGTCATCCAGAAAAAATCACATGTCCAAATGTCTGAGGATTTCCCAACACTAGTGAGACCACCTTAACTTGCTTCTCATATCTCTAACACCATGTATGTAAATGGAGCCAAATGAGACCCAATAGATCTCGCTGTCGTAGGTTTATTAGTGTGGCGGTGATAAACTGTTATTAATTCACTGGCCTCATCAGGCACCTGGGCGTAAATGTCTCGTCGCATTAGCTCTGATTACTCGTGAATTAATTTAAGACTGTCTCATTGATGTGGAGATATTGAAGGCAAAGCTGGCGATGACGAGTCAAGAGTTCAAACTTTTGTAACTGTGTAAAATATATGCAGTACTTACAAAAATGTAACCTCGGTTCTTAGCAGAGAGTTCTCGGATACCAGAGAAAACAATGCTGTGACTTCGGTTAACTGAATTTGTGATAAATCTTTACAGTACATTACTAATACTTATAAACTTATATGTGAAATAATTGATACTTTTGCAGTACTTTCTAATGGATTTATTAAACGACGAACAGTAGACTTTTTGTCGGTCTGTTAATTTTTATGCAAGCTTTTTAGCTTCTTGGCACGACGTCCATGCAAGTTAGAAAATAAAAAAAAAATGCTAATACCACCACTCACTTGGGTGCTATAAAATAGATATTCAAAGTGCTAAACGAGATAGATGATAGATCATAACAAACTTTGATTTAAGACATAAATACGAGAACAGATACTACACTAATATCGTTTGATCCCCAGAGCATAATAAATATGATAATCCCGTACTAAAGAACATAAAGGCAGTAAAATTGCGTGTTTTTATAGCGAACCCTGATATTATAAAGGCGGTGGATTAACGAAATAAATTCATGCGCAATCACGGCTCATACAAACATTTATGTTTATGAGTACACATCAAAAGGCGATGGCACTTGGGAATAAAAAGTCCATACAAAAATTATGACTTCAAGTTTGAACGTACATTGTATTATGAACAGGATAAATATACGCATTTGACTAACTAGAATAGTTAGATGTGTAAATACTTGTAATTAGATGATGATGATAGCTCCTCAGGTTTTGAAATTTGGCCTAATTAGTGATGCTCATAATGTAGACATGGCGGATATTTTATCTAGCTTAAAAAAAAGTGATTAAAATACAAAAATACTTATTATGCACAGAAAGCTTTTGAATGTGTGTTTCATTAATATTTTATTTTATATTATTGACTAGCGATAAAGAACAATTAGGGAAACTCTGGTACAAAAACGAAGCCGCGAGCAGACGCCTGTTCACACACTCGTAATCATAATATAAGTTAGTGGTAATAAACTAAAGTAGGCACCCACTTAAAAATTTCCAAATACAAAGGGGTGAATCAATAAAAAAAATCTGTCTAATATTCATCGTTTTACAAAGTACCTACTCGTATCAATAAACCACGCAATAAAAGATACTGAAGTAGGTTAAAATAATGCTGCATTATACAGGGGATTATTCTCTCAAGTTTTATTTGCATTTCTGCTAGTCATACTGTATATTTCGTTGCCTTTAGCCCAGATATGGTAATGGACTTGGCCGGCCCCGACAATCGTAGCAATAAGAATTTTAGCATACTTCCGCGGGAAATTGTGTTTGCCCGTAAAACTGCTTACATATTACATGGCCTGTAAAATTTTGTACAAGCCCCCTATTTTTTTGTTAGAAATTTTTCCTTTTTTGCATTTTCTCCTAATTTTTTGTATAAATTAAGACTTTGTTACACAATCGTGCTATTATCAACAATGCCGATGCAATAAAGAGTAGCACACTCGAACATTCGTTAAAAATGTTTTTTTATGGTTTGGAGATGGAGTGCCTGTGTCACAGGCATATTTATCGCATAAACTTTCATGGACTTCCAATCGCGTGTAAGCAAATAGATTGTTATAATCCCGATTTCATGAATTATCACTCGTCTGTAGCAATTTGAACCCTTTTTTAAATCTACTCTCCAATCAAAACTGGGTGTTACAACTTAAACCGAAAACCATATTGAATATCAGCCAAGGCTTTGAAGTTTTAGCCGAAACCAAAACCGAGGGTATAATAAAACAAAATTCATGATCACAAAAATGTTTTCGTGGAAATGCCAATCATTATTTAGACGGCCGGATAGCCCAGTGGTTAGAGACCCTGACTACAACACTCTAGGTCCTTAGTTCGATTCCCAGTCGGGCAGATATTTGTGTGATGAACACGAATGTTTTTTTCGAGTCTTGGGTGTTTCAAATGTTTATGACCGATATTTATTAATGTTTATCTTTTGCTTTGTACTTATAGACTGTACAAATTCGGCTACTTTGGGACTAGTAGGTCAATTGGTATGAAAATTATTCTCTAATATTTGTACATTTTTACTATTCAGTAAGCTCGCTCACGTCAGAACACTTTTCATGCAGTTTATGACGTTTCGTTGTTATTATCGTACCGCAAAATATTTAATAGCATTGAGGATCCTCTCGCATTAGTATCTGGAACCGAAACTTAGCCAAAGATCACTTTTTGTCTCAAAACGAAAGTTTGTCGGACACTCCAGCATTCCAAAAAGCGTTCAAATTCTCAAACGTAATCGTATATTCTTCTTTTTATTGACTTATTAAAATAAAAACCGTATCATTTCTTACTAATATAGCTGTTCAATTACCTGATATCATTTTATCCGTTGTTCACATCAATTTATAATATCACCAATCAAACCGAATTGATTCCACATTGATCCCATTAACGGAGGTGTAAAATTGCTTTTTCATTCAATACGTAATATTTCTTAGTGTTATTTATAGTTAACATCAATTAACCCTTGTCCGAGAGTAAGATTTACATAATATATTTCGGACCCATAAATTACAGCCGTTGGATTATCGTTTTTTCAACCGTCCACAGCGAGGAGGAAATTTAAGTCTGTTTCAATTATTAATTCGAAGGTTCCTTAGTTGAGCTCTGGGATTTTTTGTGCGTCTTGTTAATGAAATGTCAGTTTTTACATCACGACCAATTTGAACTAAGTCATAATCGTAACGAAGGCTTAACGACGATCCATATCCAAGCTTCAAATTTAATCGAGTGTTAAATCTCATTTTAAAATCACCATTCACTAAAACATTGTTTATAGTTCATTTGTGCTACGGAAATTCTCGTTCAGAATTAATGCTTGATACAGAACGCGCACATGTTTTTCAATTTAATTTTAACTATGCTGCAAAGTTTGGCTGCCCCATTTCGTGTTAACAGGGCAATAATTGGTCCCGGACTGTTTCCCAACTCCCAACTATTCCATAACAAAAACCGCCAAACTCTCAGTGTATCCTATCGAAACCTTTGACCAAAAATAAACTCGGAACAAAGCAGCCGACAAATGTCTTAATTCCACGAATCCAATACGAATGGCTAACAATTTGTCGAGCTCGTTGGCTTGATATCTAAATTAGTATGGAGACAGGCCTATCCTTTTTTCTCTCGTCCTTCTGCAAGCTTGACGTCTCAATTAATTTTGTGTAATTTCAAAGATCTGGATCGCTAACGACTCATTTCTGAATGAAATGACGCTCGGCTCGGCGCGGCAATTTTCAAGTATTTGGTTTATTAATACACGCCACGACATTTTGTAATCATCTTGCGTCAATGATGTTTTTAATTAAGTTTTGGCTTTTTTATTGAGTAAGCCGTGTCCATTAAACATCCTCTTGTTAATCCCAGTACCCGTTTTGAGTTTATCGCGTTCATCAGCAGTTATTTTCCGAAGAAATATACTGCCGGGTGTTAGAAGTGAATTACGTCTAGCTCAGCTGCCGACAACAATGCCTAATTAAGTTGGAATTCAGGAAAATGCAAAGAAACCCCGCCGCAAAATATACTTTGTCAAAAATTAATGCAAAATACAGTGTAGTCCGGTTAGTACGACTTCGCATATAACAACCAACCGTTTTTAGCGACGCAAGTTCCAGCTTTAGTTTGGTTTTCATATGAGCTACTATGAAATAACATCCGTTTATTACGACTCCGCTTACAACGACCAATCGCTTTTAACGACAGAATTTCGATCAAAATTACGGTTATAAGTACGGTTACAACGACGAGCGTTAACTTGTGTTTAAACGAATCGTAGGTAAGAAGCTATTTTCACCCCGTGCACCCCCAAAAATGACCTTTATAAAACGAAAAAGTGTCTCTATTGAAGAAAAAAGTGTAATAATAAATAAGACCTCGGCAATTCAACTTTGGAAAATTATGGAGTAGTGTGTGTGCTTTTTCCATGGAAAAACGAATTAAAATTTTGCGTTTTTTGCGTATATTGCGAAATAAATATTTTCATTTTGTTCTTATTCAACAGTCACTTAAATATTAAGAAAACCGTTAATCATTGTGATAAATAAAAACAAAAATGTCTGTCCGTTTAGTACGGCGGCCGGTTAGTACGACGTATTTTCACCGGTCCCTTGGACGTCGTTATAACCGGATTGCACTGTAATACAATTTGGCTGAGAGCTTTCCCCAGGCCGAGCCGGAGGTAGTAAAAACCCTAGCTTTTCTAGCCATCCGAAAGGACTTTATTTATTTTAGTGCCTAATTTAAATAAGACAGGACTTTTAAGCTCTTCGGTGACTTTGTTGTGATTCGTAAACAAATTAGCTCGAACAAAAGGATAATATTTTATGTGCCTTCAAAGCCCAGCATTATCATAATGGACAATAGGAAGAAAATTTTAGATTGGATGTTTTCAAAGCACAGAAAAGTTGGAAAAGTTTCAATTAAGGTTCTAATGACATAAATGGTACTTAAAGACTAATTCTCGGTAATTTAGAAAGGCAATCCCTTGGAGCGTTTTAAAATCTCTGAGAAAATATTAACAAAAAAGCGAACAATTCATCATAATAGTGCCAGACAATTACGGCTGGAAGCGTTAATGACTGGCATCCATTAATCCACGGGGAACTTGTTTTGAACTTACAAGACTTATAGTGATTTCGATAATAATCTTGTTTTAATAATTACTGACTTATTTTTCTTCTAACAATCTTGATAACGTCTATTTGTATGGTATTTTTCTTGGTCCCCGTTAGACTTAATTCGGTTGGCTGACAACTCTTTTAAGAATGCTTAATTCGTGTGATTTCTCTTGCTTCTGTTATCTGACGGAGAATCGCGTGTGGTTCTAGGAAATTCTCTCTGGTTCACATTCAATTCGTTTTTTCTGCTCTTATTTAGTGATGTGGGAACTGGAGTGTCGTTTTCTGCTTCGTATACAGGAGCAAACATAAATTTATCTTTGCCCTGATGCGACGCATGGTTTCAATTTTTGCTGTTAAACTTTTTCGTTGCAGTATTAGATCGGTTTAAAAATCAACACTTTCATTTATTTCGATAGGTGCATTTACAATCCTAATGCCCTTTTAACGGCGTATTTATACATTCAAAATACTCAGACGTTTCAACAAAGGCATTCCTCTTTGTCACCGGAAAAATCTTGACGAATTAATTAACAAACATTATAATATATTTAACAGATTCAAAATCGGCCCCGTTCGGAGCAGGGGACTGCCGTGCTCAGTAATAAATATTAATCACTTGCTAGTATTTAAATGTTTCCTGCTACTGTCGGTAGGATACTGCGTTTTGCTCAACCTGTTTTGTCGAGCCTAGTTATTTATGTCGTGCTCTGTCGCGGTACGAAATGATTTAGCTGCGTTAAATGATGTGTACATTTCGCTTCATTAGTTGTGTGTGCTAGGCAGTCTTTTCAATCCATTTAAATTTCGGCGGAAGCATTATTTTACCTGCGTTTATATTTACCATTTCATTTTCAAAGTACCTATTTTCATTTATCTATGAATCATTATCTACTTGTCCAAATTTGACGATTTAAGTTTCATTCTCAGCTTTGAGATTCTTTTTTTCTCAAAGAGCAATTTCAGTTCGAAAATTTCTTTTATTTAGTTTCTAAACTTCCACAGACAAATTTATGAAGTTTTCCATACCCTTCTGGTTTATGTACTTCGTAAACACACAGTGTATAAATAAAATTAACGGCCATTTTGTTTTAAGCTCGTTACAGCTCGACGCACGCCACTGGCCCTCGTAATTATGATGTTGCGTTGGGCGTGTGTGTACCAGCCCTAACAACGCGAATAAACGCGGCCGTGTGTGCGTGATGCGTATACGCAGACGAGTGTGCCCATGAGACTGTAGTAGTGTGTCGGCGTTTTTGAATTGTTCCTTGCTTGTCTAATGTTAATTGCTATATACCTTACGACCGCGGGCTCAGCCCAACTTTTTGTTCGCTTTTATTGAACATCTTAATAATCATTCTTGATAAGATTACAAGCAAGGTTGTTGTAGCTTGTAGCTGGCTAGTGGCCAAACGTTTTGGACTCGTTGTTTAATGATTTTCTGATTGTTATCGCATTTCGATTACGGGGCGTGCTTGTGAACGTGAAATATGGCGTGCCAAATATTGGTTAAGCACTTATGTAGTGACCGGTCGATGTGTTCTTCACCATTCGTTATTAAAGTTAATGAGCTCATTGATTTTCATGGGTGGTAATTTTAGAGCTGATGTCGTGCTATACTGTTTTTCTGCTAAGCTCTGGGGGACAAGGCGTATCATTATCCACTTTATCAAGCTTCGCATTTTTACTGTTTTTGTTTTTAATTGCTTAATCAAGGCTATTGAAGCCCGCACGTCATATGTTCTTTGGTTCAGCACAATTTAAATTAATGTTTTAAAGGCTAGCAACCTACTTGTGTAGGTAGATCTCTACGGTCTACAGTTGCGTCTGATTTTGTATTTTTTTTTTCAAAATACGAAACGAGCAACCAAAGTCTTCATCGTGACCTTTATATTAGTGCTAGCAGCTTGCGCACCGCGATCGTCTTTTCTTTTTTTTTCTTTTTAAGGTTACACGTAACCTCTAAATGAAAAACGGAATTCTAAAATAAAACGATTTCTTGTTTCATCGTCCGTCAAGACCCCGCACTAAATTCTACGGTCCCTTCAAGCTGTTAAAAATCAAACTTCTAAATTTAAGCGATCATAAGATACTTGTTTGTTTAGTATAACAATGTCGCATTTTCCGTACATTTTTAAAGCCATTCAAAACAAAAAATTAGGCACGAAACTGTAGTTATAAGATAATTAACACCTTAGCTGCGGGAAGTAAAATCATAAACCTTCGTCTGGTGCGGCGGCGGGCCGACGTGGGCCTACCGCTGTGTTTCCGCCAGTGCGTGACGGGCCTTCAGCGGCCCGCCAGCACTAACGTGAAATTAAGGTCTACAACTTTGTCAAAACATGATAAATTGAATTTTTTTTTTCACTGTGAGAATGACCTTGAGACCGACCTTCTTAGGTTCGATTCGCCTGGGGATCTGATAAACAGGAAATGAGAAATTAACCAGTGAAAACGGCAGGCCGACGGCGGCCCGTTCCGCACTAGAAGGTAATTTTAGTAGTGATGGGACAGATAAAAGTAAGGGAATATCGATAATAAAACATCGTAGTATTTGATGAAAAAATATTTTTACTGAAATATTTTTAGTAGCAGTGGGACAATAAAGGTGTAGTTTATAACGAATGGGTTTCTTTGAAACACGACCCATGACATGAAAGATTTGAAGTGCCAACGGAAAATCCCATTTGATATCAACTCAGAACAATGGGCTGAATCACTCCTCTCAGTTTTCGGTACCTAACTAACACTTTATAAATGTAAAGGAATAAGTTAGTAAACAAAACTTACCACTTGCGTTTGTTCTTGCCTCCAAAATCGTATCGAATATTTTCTTTTTTTTGGTAGGAAATATTTCCTCATCATCGCTATCGTCCGAAAAGGCGGCTGGGACAACAACCTTGTTTTCCAGTATTTTTATTTTTGGTGTGTTGTGTTCCATGCTGAACGTCTAACAAGGTCGATAGCGCGCACAACACTAAATGACTGCGTGTACGCTCTGTGCGGCAGCGGGCCGCCGGCGGTCATCTCGAGCGGCGGTCGGCGATAGGCCCGCTGCCGCACAGAACGGATGTTTTTTACCGCCAGTGCGGGCAGGTCGAAAAAAGGCCTGCCGTGATGTTTTGATGGAAAATGCCTACATTTCTAACCACAATCTGAAATATATACTTGGCTCTGTCGAACTCTTTCAAATACCTGAGATACTCGTTCCGCACCAGCGGGAGGGACATACTTTTGTTCGCCCGCACACGGTGAAAAACCGCGGCGGGCCGATAATCGGCCCGCCCGCAGTGAACGTGTTAAAGGAAAAAAAAAATCATTTGTATTAACATTGAAAACAAAAATACTTTCGAGATTGCACACTTATTTTTACAGTTTTTGTTCTATGTCAATATAATTGGGGCCACCACTGAGACTCGACAAAGTTAAACTTATTTCCCTCTCCGTTATCCTTGATAGAACGTTTTTCATTACAAGTAACGTTACATAGATGGTACGGAACCCGTCGACCGTAAATCCGACTCGCACTTGGCTGCAGCTTTTTACCGGCCCGTGTTGCTAGTTGCTACGCTTGGGCTTTCAAATTTGTCCACAATATAGAAGCATGTCGAACAGAATCAACCGTGAAACAATGTTGTATTTGGTCCAACTTCAAACATTCCTAACGTGAAAATAACCACATAATAGTCCTTTTTGCTTCAATCCGTTTACTGCTTGGTTTTAGAGCATCTTGGGCTGTTCTTCTTAGTACCAGATTGTTTGTACCAAAGAGGCTCTAGTACCATATTTACCGAGTAAGTACTTCGTGAAGTTCAGATTAGTTGTAAGTACAAATTATTAAATGGAAAAGAAATAATGATAAGGTAGGTACGTAAAATTCAAAATTATACTACTGGGAAATCTAGTCTTCGTCTGAGGCTCTAAATGAATTAGATTCTTAGGAGGTTCAAAAAATAATTACCAACAAACCAATGCCGTGATTCATACCGTTTGGTGTCGGGTTTAAAATAACACCTCTTCATTTTTTTCGTGGATGTTAATGTTATAAGAAGCAACTAAGGCTTTAGGCTAAGGTTTTAGGCGACAAGCTAACAATTTGTCACTATTACACGTCTTAAATTAATGCAAAAAAAAAAAAAAATTTTTTCAATGCACCATCATTGTCCAAATTTCTTCTGTTCCATGATAATTATATTATTCGTGCAAATTCCCAACATCGACACAAAGTTTTCTACATACAAATCAATCTTTTACCTTACAATCTTGCATCACCAGCAAAATTGCTCCATAAAACGAGAAAAAACCAAGTAAAGTTCGCATAAAAAAAAGTAGCTGCAGGCCACAAAACATCACAATAAAGCCGAACAAGAACCGACTAGTTTGTACGTACCAAGTCGCCGGCTCAAACTAGAACGACTCAGTAGCCGTAGCCCGTCACGACCGCACACTCTGACTTTTTATTGTTTGTTCTTTCTTTCTTGTTGGTTTTCTGAAGAATGCAAAGGAATTGACGACTTCATCTGGTTCCGTCACGGCTGCGATGACGGCGCGGTTTTTTAACACGATACTCTGTTCCCGCGAAAATAAACCGTAGATTTTTGTAACAGAGTTGTAAATGCAGAGGGGATTTTGTAAGTTGCGTTTGTAATGCATGCGAACCTTCGGATTATAATGACTTATTTAACTTCGGGTCTTGCTAAAGGATGGATCTAAAATTAGTTTGAGTTCTGCTGTTAAGTTTATTGGTTAATTAGGTGTATTGCCTTTAATGGCTCGTTTTATGGATGTGCTTTGGTTGGTGGTTCAGCTGTTTAATAATAGACTCTCAGTTTTAATTATAAACTCATTTTTACTGTCAGCACAATTTCAAGTTTCACAACAGAAGCCTGTCGCCTACTTTTATCCTAAGTCGCCTCTTACGATGTCTACGGTAGTACCTAATGGAGAGATGTTCAGTAACTCTCATCCGTTAACCAACAGTATAAGTTACATAAAATATCTAGAAATCACAACACACATTTCACACTTTCATTCTGGGATTAAAAATCTCCAGAACACTGCATCCACTGAGGGCTGCCCCCGTTTACTTTATCGCTGGGAATCCGAATAAGTAGAATTACATTACGCGCCAGATTAGAAATAAATTCGAAAGTGCCTAGTCTCACCCCGCAATGTAACTCTTAATCGAGACTTCCTCTTTGTTGTCAATTGTATTTTTTTTTCGTGGTAGGTGATAAAAATCCTCTGGGAAACGTAGAACCAACAAGATTACGTCATGATCCTACGCACATAAATTACAAAGTTTCTCTCATCATTTATAAATGGCGGAATTCAATTTCTTGATTTTTTAGGCTTTTTAGTTTCACCTGACCCGATGCTTATTTGCTTATTTGTCTGTAATTAAATCTTGCCCCTTTAATAATCTGCTTCCGGGTTTCAGTTGAGCTAAAATCTCAAAATCTGCCGGGTACCTTCTAGCTGTAAATTACTATTGTTTTTTTTGGAATTTTTTTTAGAAGTCCCATGGAGCGTATTGTCGAATCTTGCATTAATATTTTCAATACTAGCTTTTCTTTTAATACTTAGTCAAAAAACCCCCGTTTGGTGTCAGTTTTGGGAAAACATCTTTCCAAAATAGGTTAGGACAGGGTGGCAACCTAGAATTATGCTAGAAGTGGCTATGATACCTGAAATGGTCATGGTTCGTGTGCTCTGCCTATCCCATTTGGGAATGCAGACGTGATGGATGTATGTATGGATGTGTGTATTTTGTCTGAGTAAGTTTTGTTTTGTCTACTTCATGTCTAAATACAAACATAATTTATGTATGTATGTGGAGTGAAAAAACGTGTTACATCGAATGCAATAAATGAGCCAACTCAGTGCGACTTCAATAAAAGAAGTTGAACAAAGTTATAGTTATTACAATAATTACGACTCTTATAGTAATTCAATCACCATTTACACATTTTACAACGGCACTTAAAATTTTATCGAAGCCAGAATTTACAATACGAGTTCTAAATGCAATTGAACGGCTAAGAATATTTACAATTACTAGCTTTCTTGACGTTTATATATGTTTAATATACATTCTGCGGCTTGGTTAGTAGGATACCTGAGACAAATAATAGCCTCTGCAGTGTTCATAAATGGTCGACACCAAAATAAACTTTTCAAATGTATTTCTCTGACTCAATATTCTAGCTGCATATTTTTACTTTTTATCGATCAATTTTATTTGAGAAACTTTCGCACTTTACTTCACGATTCTGCACAACAATTTTATCCGCAATAGGCTAGATGACTAGAAAAATCTATTTAGTCCGTCAGATAGACTACGAAAAAATATTGTACCCATATTTTTTCTTTTATTTGACAGACGAAAAATGACGATAATACATACCCTAAAAGTTTCGCGTGACGTCATGTTTGAGTAAGAAATGTACTGATTTTTACTCAAACGTGACGTCACAAGCCCCCACTCAGGAAGTTTGATAATCTGTACTGTGTACCTTTGTCGATGTTTAATTATTTGATAAACTAAAAAATAACTGTCTATTTTTTTTTTCCGTAATCTAACTTACGGAATAATTACAATGATATATTTTGAAACTTGTCATCATCCTTATTGTCTTTGAAAATCATGCAGATTCACGAATAGGATGAAACATTAATGGCATAAGTTCAGTGTCGAATAGTGCTCGATAGGTATCAAGTTTTTCGACACTTCAGCTATTATTGTCTCTTCCTATTCCCGATTCTGCACAATATTCTTCGCACCTGTCTTTGAAAATTGTGCAGAATATGGTCACTGTGAACTTATGGTAATAGCACTAGGCTATTTACATTTCCGTTGTATCAGATTAACTGAACATTCGTAAGAACCGAGCGAAATATAATCTGGATTATGTCCTTAGAGTTCCGTGCAAAGGGTGAAGTATTAAATTAATAATCACGCTTATTAAGGTTTTACGGTTAAGAAAAGAAGTAACTTCGATAAGGAAGGAAAAATAGTAAATAAGAGCAAATTTTGAAACTGATTGATTAGGAAAACATAACACATAGACCATATAGTAGACAATAAACTTCTTAAAAAAATATATTTCGTGGACGTAGTAAGAGGCGACTAAGGAACCACATCATAAATAGGTGTAGGTTTAAGTATGCTATGGCGACAGGCTAGCAACCTGTCACTATTGTATATTATACTTACTTCGTCTATCTAACTTGGAACCTAATACATGTGCTAAAGGTGGTTTCGAAGCTTGAAATGCTCATAGTTTTTACATACATACATACATATCCTCACGCCTGTATTCCCATGAGGGGTAGGCAGAGCACATGAATTCAAAAATCCAGTGCCACGTTTAGCAAATTTAGGGTAACCAGATGGTCAAACGTGATATTGTGGTGACAGGTTGCTAGCCCATCGCCCACAATACACTAAACCTTTCCCAGAGTCGACTCTTACGACACCCACGGGAAGAAAGGGAGAGGTGCTATTCTAACCCGGCACCACACGGGAATACAGTTAGGGAAAACCATTTTATATTTTGTAAAAATCACGATACTTTCAACAAAATGAAGTGCGACTCTAGCTTCACCATAATTTAATTTACATATAATTTTAATATACATAGCTGAAACAAGGACAGGTTTATCGTTGCATTTAATTAAATTATTTACATTTTTATTCAAACTCACGTTTAATAAAGTAACCACTAAGTGTGGAAAGGTTCTTTAAGTCTACCAACAAAAATATGATGCTAATGGCAGATTACAAAAGTATTACAAATAAAAACTGCATTATTTCTTCGTATGTAAAATTCCCTGTGGTGCGGGGTTTAGAATAACACCTCTCCATTTCTTCTGTAGATGTCGTAAGGGGCTACAAAAAAAAGATCAAGCTATACTTTTAGCGACAGGCTAGCAACTTATCACTATTGTATCTGCCAACATGAAACCTAAAAAAATACGCTATAAGTGAAGTGAAGGCATGATGTATGTATAAATCATTAAAAATGCGACACAATACTTGCTTTAGGCCAATGACTAGCAACCTCTTTCTATTATACCTACCTTTTTTATCTTACTTTCAATCAAAGTTTTTTTAGTAATGAATTTATTGAATGTAATATAATAAAACTTACTTTACATTATCAAAACGCAAAATGGCACAATAATCGAATTTCCCTACATAAATATGGAATGACACAACACGAGTACGACTCGACAGTTTAGCGCGATTTGCATATAGTCGGTATGTTCAGAATGCAAATTGTTATAATAGTGGCATAGCTATGGCCCTCATTAATAATAATTTAGGCGACAAGTGACAAGATGAGACGATTGGTGTAATGGAATCATTTGACGACGCGTTGGCTGTTAAATGTGACGTTTTGGGAGTCACGTAAGGTGTTATAAATGATGAACTTAGTAATGCTAGTCTGGAGATTAAATATTCTATTATTTCTATTCGAGTAGATAAGGTTGCCAAGCGCTTAAAATTGAATTTCGTTGCGATAATTTAGATGTTCAAGAGAAGAGTGCCTTGGATCTACAAGAAAAAAACTGAAGGTCTTCAAAAAACAAATAGGGCCAAGATTCAGACCTTTGGATGTTCAGGTGGAATAAAAAGGTGCATACAACGTGATGTTTTTTCAACTGAGTAACCAATATAATTTTTCACGAGTCAACTAGTTTCAAAATCAATGTTTATAATAAAGAAACTTATTAAGTAAATTAAAATATGGTACAGTTAACTTAGTCATATTGAACTTTTTTGCTATTCAATTTACAACTGCTTGAGAAGAAGGTAAAACTTGTAAGAATTTGAAAAGTAACCGGTGTTCTGTTTGATAGATTATGAGTATTTACTCCAAATCTGTGGTTCCTACGCTTGGTTTGATAAGTATGTTTTGTTAGCGTTGAATAATTGTCTTAACATTCCATGACGCTACCGCCTTTGATTTGAACTGAGCAACATGCATAATGTCACTTTATGTTACTGATGTACATTTCCGTGTTTAGGTAGTTCAAAGTACACATAATTTGGAATAATAATGTGCCTAAATGTGCCATAAATTATCTACGCGACCATTTAGGGCAATAGGAATCGTGTATGAAGATGACTTGGTTAATGGAGACATTTGGAGTAACAGTCAGACTTAATAGACATCCACTACTGTTTCTGAGAATTCACAGTTTAATTTACAGTATTAAAGGTAAAGGTAAAATGAAGAAACTAGTAAAATTGTAGATGTTCTTTAAATGCAGTCAGAAGAACTCTGTAAAATTAGGTAGTAAAGGGGTAACAAGAACGTAAAACGCTTTTATGACTTAGGTACCATTTGAGTGCTGTGGTAGTATGAAAAAGAAAGATCAAACCACTAGACATAGATGGAATCGAACTGTTCAGATTTCAAATTTCAAACAATAAAAAAATATGAAATTATAATGATGAACTCTTTATTTCAGTTCAAAAATTGATAGAAACTCGTGGAACTGATAATTTTGTCAATCTTCCAATCTTCTAATAATAATGAAAAGAAGATACATGAAGTTAATAAACGGATTAATACAGATTATTAATAAGACGTCAACGCTATCTTGTCTAAAATCTAATGACATAAACGAACTGCACTTAATCAACTCAAAACAACAGCTTGTCTCAACTAAGAAACTTCACGAGAAAACAATTAGTATGCCTTAGAGAAGGCAAACTAGGTCGATCAACCCAAACTTATGTATGACGGAGCTAATATAGGAACGGCTAAACGCCGCATAGACAATATATTAACGACTAAAGCTGCGAGTCCACTATCTTGCGAGTTTGTTGATGACCGAAAAAATGTATCAATAGGTAGTTAGAATAAAACAAATGGACAATACCAAAATCAGATTTAAAAACTTGCAACCTACTATCGAGATGATTGTAAAATTTTTTGATAAGCAGAAACTCCAAAGAGATCTAAAAATTGGTCAAAGTGGCCACTCCACGTGAAATAGTCGTTCTATAGTTTTGTTTTTGCAACGTTTCGTGGACTCTGTCTACATTTAGGAACAGGCGTGAGGTTTACATTTATATTATGTATGTACCTATAAAAGGAATCTCTTAGAACATTGTAAAACGTTACAGTTCTATTCAAACTTCAAAACTTCATTTATACAATTTATTCATATTTGTTGCGACATTTAAGAAAATGTGCTGATTTTATTTAACTGAATAGGCTTATCAATAAGTAAGTGATTGGGTAGTGACGAAAATTTGAAACTGTACAACTAGTAGGTATGCCTTTTAACTGAAAGCGCTGGACTAAGGATGAAAATATAAACGTTTTTTTTTGAAGAAAGAAAGTGACAGATCTGATCTCCTCTCAAAATCCTGGCGTTGAAAATACAAAAACAAGTGTTTCTCAAACCTCGAGTTAGGCGGAACCTTTTCACCATAATATCATTATTAATCGACATATTTCTAAGAATCTAATAGCATCTATCCACCTAGCTCAGCTCAAATGGATACGCAACCCAATACCCCTTTGAATTAGCATTTCAAACGATTCCCACAGGACGATACGGCTAATGTGAGAGGGAGACAGAATTTGGCTACATTAGAGCGTTTAGTTCATAGTTAGCCCAAGTTATGGGATAGTTGAGGCAGTTGGAAACAATTTCGAATTTACCTGTATGCTAGAGAGTAAAGCTGAAGGGAATTTCTTAGTCCTGGCTTGATTATGTTCGCGTGTATAGAAATAGTTTCTCATGCGACATTTTATTGAACCATATTTTTGTTTACACTTAAGAGGAAATATTCCGGTCGAAGGAATTGAAAAATAGGTATTTGCTGTCGCGCCGTGACTTGCCCAGACGACGTCGAGTGCGATAAGAACAACTACAGCTCGGACCGAAAATACCTATGAAAATTATTCAAAAACAACGTTTCGTAGTCCCCTGATTTCTTCTCCAAAACTTAACCGATGAAATTTGTTTTTTCATTAAATGTTTAAAAAATGTCGTAGCTGTGTTTCTATGTTCTTATATTTTGATATAATTGTATTAAAATTGGTTTCTAGAGGTTTGAACACAACGGAAAAAACTTGCCAATTTTTCATGTTTTTGAAGGTTAATATCTCCTTTAATAATTCAATAAAGAAAAAAAGGAAAACATAGGAACATGCTAATATATCATTAGATTTTTGATGTAAAAAATCATTGTTCTACGGGTAATATCCAGCGAGGAATCAGGGGACTACGTTTCCATACAAAATGTGACCGCTCCATTTCCTCTTAACTATTTCATTTTTGACAGTTTAGTTTCAATAATCGATTCCCTGCTACACACTTTTATTGCCGTTTAATTAAGAGTAGGTAGTTGTGTCGATCTTTGGTGCAGCGTCGTGCATTAGAACATTAAACGAATCAGGTTTATTTTTTTAATTAAAGTTACTGATCTAAAATTGGTCATACTATCACCGTGTCATGCACAACATAATTATTTTTCTACTAATTTGTAGTCTGAATTCATTGCACATGTTGATTAGAATACGAATTGTAAGTACCTATTTGAATCAGTAAATGCTTACATATCTACATACATCACGCCTGTTTTCCTAAAACGGGTAAAGATACTAAACCATGAATTTATCACGTTTCATGACCACATCTGATAATAATATTATAATATTAGGTAATAAGTTAAGAAGTATAAAAGTGATAGACGGCTAGCCTGTCACCTCAAATATACATACCTATTCTTTTGTCGCTTCTTACCACATCCACGAAATAGAGAGGTTCTATTCTAAACCCGACACCTCCATATTTCCAACCTCGCGTCACGAAAACAATTCGCAAACTGTCTCAAAATCTCCAGAAGTCCAAGCATGGAGCAGACACAAACCTCCTAAATCACTCCAAAACAAGCCACTTATCATCTATTACTTAGACCATAGACCAGTAACTCTGTAGCAGCGATAATTCATCAAGACGTGATAAGGAACTGTGACATGGGTGCGTATTATATTACCCTCCTACACTGTAAGGTTATACCATGCCAGTATATTGCATCGCGCGTTTCTGTCAACGTTTCAGTAACTAGATTTATCACTTAATTAGTATATACACGAAAGCACGCATGCACGTATCCACGCATCCACGTATTCGTTCACGCACGCACAAACACACATTCACTCATCATAGCCATTAAAAAAAATGCTGAAAAATATTATTTTAATTGCTATTTTTCAATTAATGTTTACACAATTACTATTTATTAAACGATGCGTTTATAGACTAATACTTAATAATACTTATTTCAAGAGTGCACATTAAGCTTCGGATTTTATAATGTTTTGTAAACTATCCAAAACAAATGTGGAAACTGATGGCTTTGGATTTGAGCTTTGAGTTTTGACACGACGCTTTTCCATAGTAAGTATGAACAAAAGAAAGGACAAAAGACAAAAGACAAAAGAGCCGTGTACTAAATCACCTCGCGACTATAACGTAGGTGCTTGGGTTGTGTTACCTATATGGTATTACCACCATACTACCAACATTGCAGCTTTTGTAAGGGTACAACAGCGTTGACAGTAACAAGTTGTTTGGTAAAATCTACATCTTCATGCTAGGTCGTTTATTTTGCGCTTGCGTGAAATAAGCTACAATGAACGGACGCGAGTCGCATTTGAATTTAGAATCAACAAAAGCGCTGGCCAGCCAGAATATCAAAGAATTTGCGTTAGGATTTCAAATTAAAAAAAAAAAGAGTTCTTAACGTCTATCGGATTTTTCTTCCATTTTCAAACGATTTCACACAGAGCATTGTCTAAACAGCTTAGTGCAAATAAAAAAAAGTACCTAATTCAAATTCCATTCACATTCTGAAGCTGTTCAAAATGTTCTTTAAAGATAAAAAATGCCCCTTTTGTTCTGACGTTAAGGTTAACAATGTCGAGAGTTACGAAACATTTATTGCTCGAAAAACCGCAGGTTTCTAATATTTAATGGGCGCTTAAAATTTTCATGACTCCCAAAACACGACCGCTACGCACATTTTCACACCGGAACATTGTATTTTAATCATTAAAAAACTTAAAAAGGAGTTCTGTTAACAATTACGCACCGGAAACCTGGCTGGTTGGCGAGGCGATAATAATCTATGCCTTTTAATTATACCCAATAGACTCCGCCCGGTGTTGTAATTTATACAAAAACGTCCAATCATATTAGAGCTCGTTGACATGGAGTGTCATTCGAACGGGCACGAAGAATATTAATCACCTCACATTATGATTTAAAATTCGAATCCAACCGTCGGGGTTCGAATGTTTTTTTTTCTAAAATTTAAATTTCTGTAATCCAATTCACGTTTTGACGTTGATGGTTTTTGACAAATGCAAATTTGCTTTATTACGGTGAGGTCAATATTAAGTTATTTCAATAAAAATTTAAATGAAATGCTTCAAGTAGTTTATTTTAATCTTTCTGTCAACACAGTACTGAAATGGCTTTCATCCTTTTATAATTTTGCTATTAATTATTTTAGACGTCTGTAGGTATAACTGTTGTCTAATGCTATAGAACGCCGCGACTACCATTAAAAACAAGTGATAATAACGGTGCTTTAACATTAAGAATTTCCGCAATCGAATTAATTTTTTCTCATTAATGTAAGTATTACATTGGCGGCTTCGGCGAGCGTAAAAGAAAAAAAAAACAGTAATTTAAACACTACGATTTCGCGCCACAAAAAATCTCGCTGACCTCATGGGCTCTATTACTGTTATAATAGACGGTAACGCTGCCTACTATTGTAATTTAGTTATGAAGCGTAACGCTCTCAGTAGTCCATTAATACCTACTTCTATCAGGGTAAACGTACCTCAAAGTTTAAGTGTGTAATTTTCAACTGCTCAGGCGGATGCCTTCTCACAAATTACGATTCAAAATAACACATTTCTCTCGCCGACACGACTCTACCTATAATACGGGGAGACTCAAAATTAACCATAATTGCTTAATTCAGAACGCATGCGTCGTTTGCTCAGATCACGGCGCCGCAAAGGGTTTGGATAAACGGGACGGATGTATCAAAGTTAATGAGGCAGAAAGGGACGGAGAAACAGAAGATTGGCCTAAAGCTGCGCTTGATACCTTCGAGGTAATAGGAAGAACGTGTGAAGAGAATGAAATTGGAATCATTAGGTTCGATGTTTTTGCTCCAGTATCTAATGATGGAGTAAATACGCTTTGTCACTATAACGAGGATGATTATTTTTGCATTGTTCATGAACATAATAAAAGTGATTTGTGTGGTCGTAAGATTTACAAGTGTTCTAACTACGATCGTTTTTGTTTCAGATGTCGTCCCTACACGGAGCATATCGTTGATAAAAAGGTATTTAAATCAGTCAAATTCATTAAGGTTAATTAAACTTGTAATAAAATTGAAATTTGAAACCACTTCTGCAACAAAAATTTAATATTACTTGAGATTACGCTACTTTATAATCGCTTCGTCTTTTCAGTCGTATGAAAGAAACATTTCTAAAACGATTTATTTCCAAGACCAAATTTACTTCTGTCTCTATGAAAAACCTCTATAAAGTACATTATTGTTCAAGTTTTCCTAAGATTAAGTCGTTCCCTCACGCCAAACCGCTTGTAAAAAATGCTTTAAAGATAATAGTGTTTAATAACGTTCATAATAAACACAGCCTTCAAAATGATCGGCCTGACATGCTAACGATGCTTGTAAACAAGAAGAATGATGTACAATCGAAGTTTGCCAGTATATCTCAGTATTTCAGTAGCAGAGCCTCACGGAAATTGCACGCCGCGGGCCACAGCTATTATATCCTTTTATATTAACATTATAGCCTATTTGCCGGCGGATTTTAAAAAACGACAATGTGTTTGATGTTTTAGTAAAGGGTCGGGTGTATTTTTAGATTGAAATTTTGAGGCAAGCTGATGAAGTCTTCCTTGACAAAACTTTTTTGAATAAGTCATTATAGCAAGCTTTTTTGTTTGTGAACTGAATTGTCTCTGACTAAATTTTAAAGGTATTCGAGTAAATGTCTTACAGTTAAAAAGAAGACAATGATAATTTTCTATAACGCATAATATAGCTACTTTGAGAGACAGTTAAAGCTAAATGTCTCGTGTGACACTAATCCGTTTTGTCACAATAATCCCTTTCAAAGAAATTCTCACTTAACTTCTTGTCAACACTGGCACTCGAGAAAATCCACAAAAACCCGAGCATCCAGAGAAATTAAACTTCGAAAATGGAACAGCTTTATTAACTGCCAGTCCGACATGTTAAAACAGATGTTCCACCTTCGCGCTTGACGGATGGGTCAGGCGAGGTCGGCCGCCATCTTTGAGATCCCGCCAATCGCGTCTCGGCTGTCAGCGGAATAAGCGAAACAATTGCCAGCGTGGGGTGCTAGCATGCCTACCATATGGATAAAACTATTCCTCCTTTCCTTACTGGAATAGCGAAAAAGGTCCTATTACACCCACAGAGAACGGCATGTTAGAGCCTCTAGTGACTTTCTAAACAATCAGGGTTAAAACACTCGGGAATTTGAGAGGTGTTTTGTCTCCTTGGAAATTTGAGATCGTAAGGCAAGATTATAATGCGTGAATGTTTAGACAGATATATCGGTCTGTTTGGCAATTAATTAACATCGCTAATACTGAATCATTTTCACAACATTTTTAAGTGCTTTGTATTTTTTACTACTAATTTACTTAGAACTATTGCACCGTTTATGGATAAATTTATCCAAAACCATCAAAGTTTATAGCACGCACCATTTTTCCTTTATACCTCCTTTTATAACAGACACCCATGTTTACCTCAATTAAACTGTAAACGCTCCCCAATAAAGTTATTAGTTCGCAATCAATAATTATTCTAGCGGAGTGGCAGCTTCCAATCGCTGTGTAAAACGGAACGCACCTGTTCCATGATCCTTCTCATTTTTAATGAAGACGTTCCGTTCCTCGCAGGTGTCTTTCATACTCTGATCCCAAATCGCCTTATTAACTTCTTATTATGTTCCCCGATTCATTACGCCCTTTGTTTTCTTCAATCGTTTTTTCTACCCGCAAAACTTTATTGTCTCTGCCACAATTTATTGCTACAAAGGTGCATTATAAATCGTGTGTCAGTCTCTCCAATTTAACATATGTACGTAATTAAGTTGTAAAGTCCCGCACAATGTTTTAAGGCTATCAAGGGAATAATAAGTGAATCGACGAGTTGCCGTACGAGCATTGTTGTTTTTGAACATGAAAAGTGTTTTAATTTACTCGCAACAATGGGGCAAAATTTGAAATTTTACGCGTATTTGCTCGTGGAATAATTAAGTTTCAAACAATAAAACGTGCCGTTAATTAAGTTGCTATTTTTTACGTTTAAGCTTTCAAATTAATATCCTCACTGTCTTAAATTTTAGTTATGAATTATTTGTATTTTTTTACATTCGTATAGAGGAACATGGTCTGTGTAGAATGTAAGTTGTAGCGCGGGTTGCATGGCTATCGAGCCCTACTTTTTGTCTGACAACATTTCGAGCATCGACAGTTCCGACAACTCGAGAAACAACGCTTTACGTTTCGAATTTCGAATACTCATTGACGTTTTCCACATTCCAACATCGAATCAGAACGGCTTTAAAGCCTGTACCAAGCCAGACCAAAGTAAACATTATGCTAATTTAAATAAAACCTATAGTAGTTTATTGACTTTGTTTCAGTACTATCGTTGCCATATTGAATGATGTGGGCTCGTTTAAGATAATACACGAGATTCGGTTCATGTTGCTCTTGATCCTGACATGGCAATATCGCTCGTATTAACGGGCAATTAGGTTGTACACGGCGTGTGTTGTCGCGTCTTTGATCAGTTTCTCGATACTTGAAATAAAAGTTATTGAATGATCTTTGATTAGATGATTATCGGAGTTGAGTTGCGTCGGTTCGTGGTTCTTGTACGTACATTTTATATGGTAATTGAAATGTAATATAAGCATTCACCCGACGTTCCTTATCAGTGGTTTATGACGATCGGTATCAGTTGTATGGGCGTGAGCTGAGCTTTGTGTTGAAGCAAGCATTCGTGAATAATTACGAGCAACTTGGTATCGATTACATGAATTTCTAATGAGTGTATCGGTTTAAGTTTGTATTACATCTTAGGTACAACAAATTTCTCGGCGTCGTTTTATTATTCCAGACTCAATCATTAAACAAGTTTTGTAAGCGTACTTATGATTATAAAGTTACTTCTAACGCATAAGTCGTCGTAGAAAGATGCTTTTGAGCATTTTTTTAGTCTACAAATCTGTTTTCTTGAACCCGAAATCTGTAGCAACAAACATCGCCGTATTCTTCACAAGCAAGCGAAAGAAAAAAACAACAATAGACGCGGCAGATGCACCAAAGGACAGCACAATTAATTTTATACTAACGTCTCTATCTGGAGGAAGCCATTCCTCGAAGATTTGACGTGTTATAAATTTTTGTGTGAATAGTTTTTGTTGCCGACATATGCTTGCGGTGTTTTATTCAGGGTAAGGGTCCGATATTTGGCCGGCTGACCGTCGAATATTGAACGGGGATGATTTACTTTCGAATGGGAAATAATGTCTTTGTTCTGGAAAAAAACCAACTGCTATATTAGCATATTACTATCGGTAATGTAAAAACTGTAGCGTTATAAATAGTGTGCTTCATTTTGTTTTTTTTATTTTTTTATTGTATCATCATCTTTGTAAAGTGCAATATTATTATGGTCTTTAATTAAACAATCCAAGTAAAACCAATAAAAGGGCCATGTGAAAACATCATTAAAGTGAATAATGGCAAACAATTCGTTGGCGACAGATGGCTGAGTACCCCACATTTAATACAACAATCCATTTTTTGCACACCATACAAATCGACAGGTCAAAAAAATTGGGGAAAAACTACTAAATGCCGAGTCCGCAATAATGCGATTTATTAACTCGGACATATTTTTGCCCCTGTGTCCAACAATACTTATAAAAGAGACTGATATTTTTACAAATCTATTTTTGCCACAACCAACTGTGACTTTTTTGAACTCTTGTTGTAGAATTTTTCGTTTAAACGATATCGAAGCAGGTTTATGAAATATTTTTTGTAATATTAAAAGTTCCCTTAGAATAATTCGTTTCATACCCTGTCCCCTAGTTTACAAATCGTTTAATAATCCGTTCAATAGTTCACATTGATTGACAACAATTAGACCCAACAAAGCACCAAAGCTTTAGGGACCGTGGGTTTCTTCCCTCTTTTCAATTGTATTATATATTTGTCCACAGTCAATACTTGCATTTAATTCCTTTATTACAAAGGATCACGCATTCAGTGCAATTACTAGTTTGCTGAACTCGGCAATTGCCGTTCTACTCCCACGTGGGTTTGGCTCATTGCACATATCTCTAGGAACATTACAAACCGCTTTCCTGTAATATATTATCACATCGCCTTTGCAATGATCATTACTTTGTCCTTAACTGAGGCAGAGAATATTACTTTATTACCAGCTTCTATAGAAACAAATAGCACAATAATGATTCTTAGTTTCCTATTTGAAATTTGAAAGCTCAGACAACGTTTGTTCTAATATCATTGCCGCTTTTGCGAAAAATGTAGAAGATAAAATTAAAACGCACTAGTAATTCCCAGTTCCAAAACAATAGAGTTAAAGTCTGCAGAGAACAAAACAATAGACGATAAAGAAATTGAGCTAGATAAAAATGCTAAAGCAGTAAAGTGCCTAGCAATACGTCCGGCGTTTAGTAACCTTTTACGATCCACATTCTTTGGGAACAAGTTTATACAGACACTGAAACATGAACGTTAATAAAAGTTCTTTCGCGCAATAAATTCCACGGTGTCATTTCGGGACATTAGGAAGGTTCTCACGTAACGACAACTCCGAGATATTCTGACACAACGTTTTTACAGCCGAAAGGGATTATTGACAAGACACTACAGTCCGGCACTAAATTACACATTTACTTTGTAAAGCATATTCATTAAAGTATATTGCTAAAACATACGCAAAAGACCTGACTCTTGATATGGATTCTATAAAATAAAATTCACATGCTAAATTCGAAGTGTGACTATTCTGAAAAGTAAAGTGTGTTGTAAAAGGAGGAAGGAATCATAACGTTTATTATGCTTCAAATGTTCATCCCATGTAAAACCACCCCACGGCACAAAGTTGTTTTAGGTGCCATGGCGCCAAACGGTGTTAAAAGATCCCTCAACATAAGATTTTATGGCACACGAAATGGGAACAGTAAAAGTTTTTTCTTCCGAAATACTATTCTTTTGTATTTGTTTACGCTTGCACTTGTCACGATGACTACAGAATTCTGCTCCAACTTGTACTTGGAATCGGTCTCTGCCGAGCTCGCCTATAAATAAACAGTTGACATGACAATATTGTTTGAGTGCAGTAACATTGTTTCAGGAGATAGCAATAAATCTCATAAAAAATAATAGCGCTGCTGATGCCAAAGAAACACTGCGTCATTATTCGTAATGGAGCTTAATATATTTTAGCTCATAGGACTATTTTACAAGTACAATACACTTACAGTTCTTAAGTCTAATTTTATGATAAGATATGAACGGAGTTATTCGAAGTACAATGCATAGTTAGGAAAATACTTACACTAAGAACTACAATTTCCATAAAAGTTCAACAGGCCAATAACATGTATAATTTATAGTAAAACCAGTCGGTACCTGTGCCTTTTACATTTTACCGTAAATTTTAATTCCAACAATATTACTTTAAGCGAGCCATGTTTTGTCGTATTTTGCTTACTGAAAATAGTAACCTATAAAAGTGTCTTAAAAATGTTTGTCACTGTGATAAAATTTCCTTCCATTATAATTAATAAGAAGCTTATCATATTTGAATACATCATTAACACCTTCTTTAAACATTTTCAAACCACGTACTCATCTGGCTCAAGCTAATTTCATTGATCATCAATCATGTTCTGATAGAAAAGCAATTTCTACCGCCATATGTCGAGATTTTGAGGTCTTTACCTGGGATTCAGAAAAAAAAGGTGACAATAACTCCGACATGGCAGTTAAACCAGAAGACGTTTCAATTTATGAACTCAGACAATCTAAGGATAGTTTAAATGAATCAATTTGTTCTTGGAACTCGGCTTCGAAGTGACAAAAGTTTTTAACAAAATTATGTCTTCATCAAACGCTTTTGATGCTACCGTCTCAGGGAAGAATTAGTTTAGCCAGGCCGTGGGACCATGACACTGTTTGGGATATAAAATTTAATGGATAGAATTTTGTTGATCCGATCTACATACGGTTCATTGGCAACCGACCCCTGTCTTCAGCTCGCATTCCGTCGTGTCGAATGTGACTATAACTCACCACGTATCTGATAAACGGGCTCGAACAGCCTTCAAACGCAACAGGCTTGACAACTCATTCTAATTCCAAAATTCAAAGTTCGTACAGTGTGAACAGTTTAAAAATAAATTATGCAATAAGACAACAATTTCCATCGAATCGAAGTCCTCAAATTGTGACTTCTAAGAAATTATAGATGGTTATCGATTTTTTCGCTTTGAGTTTCGGCACCGCTAACGAATGTCGGGTTTGGTACCTGTTTGTTTTTTTGTGTCGTCCGTATCCTTCGGAACGTCAGTGGTGTGCACCCACACAGGGTGATGAGCGAGCGAGATAGGCTTTTATTGATGGCCACCGAATTGCTGTCAACAAAAGTGTGGTGCTGAAATAAATTTACTTTTATACTCTTTACGACACGCGAGACTTAGGTGCTGCCTTATATGGTACAAATGTTTACAAGCCAGGCGAATTGCCAGATGGAACGGCCTGATACTTCGCGCCGTGCCAGTATCGATTCATCTTCATTGCTCATAAAATTCGATGACAGATATCAAGTCCGTAAAATACTTTGTCCGAAACAATTCAGACTTGCTGACGTTCTGTAATCAATTGACAGTTGTGAAACGTATCGAACGTGACAAACAAAACGGTGCAGATAAATTTATCTTCAAAGGCGAGTGCACATTTGGAAAACAACGATAAAAAGCTATCTCTATAATCCGACTACCGGCCCTTTCGGGCTACCCCGGCATATGTCGCACGAGTTAACGCTCTTTTGTAAACCGTATCAAAATTAAGATAATGGATAATGTCCGTCGAAATTTCTATTTTATTATTAGCGTCCTTCCTACAACAGCTGTCGTGTTATATTTTTTGTAGGCGAGTGGGCAGTGACCGGCCGTTATAGATTGGTGCGGTGTTATAAAAGCGAACAGGTAATGAGCTTCGAAATTGGTAATGACTATATAAAGTTGCGCATGCGTTCCGTTAGTGTTTCATGTAATAACTTCATAACAATATCCTGTTTCTATTTGGTCACATGGAAAACTATCATATGAAATTTTAAATTGTTTGTCATTGTCTGTGTTTCCGTCGTCCCAATTTTTCCATGCAACAGTTTGTTGTGTTGTAGGAAAACAAGTTTCGCCCGGGCTCCGGTTATTATTAATGTACATTTGCAACGCGCCGGCAGCGCATAGCGGCCACGCGTCGACAGATGTCACAACAGCTACGTTAATGCCGATATTTGTTTGTTTTCTTTCCATATTTCGAATTTCAACCATCAATTTCCCTCGAAACTCGTTCCGGAGTGTTGTACCACATCGAATTTCATTTGTTTAATTGAGGAGCCAAATATTTGCCCTGATTCTGTCTACGTTGTTAGCTCTGTCAATACGTCCACTAATAAAGGATAGCGCATACGTTTGAGCTTTTACTGATTCGAATGATATTGTGACTTATGCAGGTGGGCTTAGAACGTCATTTGCAGTCAAAATTTAGTCCTTTGTACGTTAAATTGGGCCGTTCAGCTCGCAGTGTTGTAATCAATTATTGAGTTAAGAGCTGGATAATGGTGCCAATTTGCCTCTCGCTTTGTCTTGTCGTGTTAATTTCACAGCTGTTAATGCAGATGTCATAAACATTGAATATCCTATCAAACTTTTAACGTGTAGTTATTTTATCGTGTCCAAATTTGGAATATTATTTACCCTAACAGACACATTCAGTCTCCACCGTTTCTCCAGTTATAAAATTTTTACTGTTCGTTTTATGCCAGCTATGTCTCCTCAGACAGTTTTATGCGTTCAAGGCCTTCTGACCATTGACCACGTCTTTCATAAAATTTGTCTAGTTCTATAAATTGAATGTCTACTGATTTATACTTGCTTTGGTTTTACAGTCAGCCTTATGGCTAACTCGAGGTATTATAGTGAGTTTTATGGGCAGAGCTTACAGTAAATTATTTTTCTATTTAAGTAGCAGCTTCAAAGTTGTTAATGTTATCAGATCCTGATCGCTGAATGTGATATGAATTTTAATCAACCGCTACTGTTTCATTTTGACTAAATTATACATTTAGAGTGAGTATACGACGTGGCGCGTTGAGTCATAAAATGTGTCCATTTTTAGGTTTCCAAAAACGCGTGATTTTACCGTGCCCCTATAAATCGTCTTTAAATGGACGAATAGTTTCACAATAAATATCTGATCTAACACCGTCTTCCTGCCCACGCCCATAATTCAGAGAGAATTATTGGTATAAATTAAATAAACATTTCAAGTGAGACATTTACAACGAATGTCCATGTCCCTGCGAAATTATTTATAGAACTCTCTAACTATGAATACCGCATCTTAGGTAATGAAACTCACGAATTCGCACTAAACATTTCATTTTCAAAAACCTTTGAAGATAAGACAAAATAACATTCGAATAAATAAAGATGAAATTCGGAACTTAAAATTGTAAGACCAAAAATTATGATTGTAATTGAGGATATTGCCTGTCACTTATTATGAGTGGGTTTGTCAATCTTTGTTCGATTGTAACGATTCCTTTACGCCCAAAAAGACTATATTACGATAAGAACGAGATTTTACGATACGGAGCTCTCTAAAAACATTGTGCATCTTGGGTGGTCAAGCGATACAAGATGTGATTTCTTGGTCTAATAAACACTTGGTGTGTGTTTAGCGCCAGCCGGTTTCCTTTTTAATGTTTATTTTCATATCATACGAGAGAAAACCTCATTTGAGCACCCAATTTGGGCGTTTGTTCGAGTATCTAAAGCTCTCGTAAACTATCGCTGTTGGAGTTTGAATAAATATTTTGTCTAAACAAAACGCTTCTGACAACAATGACGGTCAAAAAATATTCACACCACACACTCGAAAAGTACAGTGTGGCACCTTTTTGAATTTAATCAGGGCACTTTGCTCTTTCATCGCCTTACTTCAAACCTTGAATTTGCTAAGCCATTTGCTCAGTATTTCTCCGAATTACTTACATCTCCTTACCGTTCTCGCCGACATGATATTTCATCCCGCAGACGTCTGTCAAGCCGAACAGGATCAACTTTGCCGCTAGCTTATTAATTTCTCTTTGCTCCCATTTATTGCTTGTTATTGGATTATTCCCGTCGCAACTTTTCTCTTCCTGAGTGATCTAAAATAAGATTCGTCTGCGTTTTATTTAAATCTTGTTTCGTTTAGTATCGCCGGTGAACTTTTTTGACATGGGAACGTATATTCGACAGATGTAGTGGCTAGAGTTACATCAAACAAGACTGTAAACTCGAAACCTAATCTCGTTAGTCTAGAATATTAAATTCAACTAGCCGTAGCTGTTATTTTGTCTGGCATACTTCAGCTTCATTGTTGTTAACAGCCTTATGCAAGTCAGAGTATTATTTTAACCATTGTCTTCATGCAATTGTCATTTGCTGTCGATAAAATATGTTTCCGTTAGCCGGCCAATTGTACATTAGATACCTAATACTAGAGGTGTGTTGATATATTTGATAAAGATACACAATAGACAGGAGCTATTTGTTTTTTGTCCGACCATTTGTCTTCTAATAAATCATTTGTCCGAATAGTAGCGGTATCTACTTTTGTTCTATTCAATATTCATTGAGTTTGATAACCGTGTAGCCAGTTATGACATTCATGCGTAACCCAAAGTCAATGCTCATTTATATTGTCATTGGTTATTTCCGATTGCTTGTGTTCCGATTCTTGAACAATAAGCGTTTTTAAACATTATTTAAATGATAAAAATCTCGGAAGGGAAATTTTGGCAGGATCGCAGACAATGCGAGAACACAATTTTCGCCCAAGAAACTTCTCAGTCAAAAGAAAAGTAAGATAGAAACAATTAAGTCCTCAGCGAAAAAGTTCTCCCAACTCCGTAACTAAATACGACGAAAATCACTTAAGACCCTTAAGACTGAGCATTGCAATCCTCCCCAAGTTTTTGTACGTACAAAAAATGGCGGGAGAAACGGTGGTTGAGTGTCATACATTTTGATGCCACTGTTTTTGTCCCCCCTTGTTATTCTCGAGACAAAAACTGCTGTTGTTCGCCTGTCGGCGGTTTTTGCCAACTTGACAAGTTACTCGACAGCAGAAGTTTAATTTGTTGTAAATAATTACCTCGTTATTTGTCTTGATGTTTATTTGCCATTATTGAAATTTATATGGACGACCTAATTATAACGGGACAAGTGATGCTCGGGAACACTAATGAGGATTTTTGAATTTAACAACTGCTTGATTTAAATCACGGGTAATTGGACGAGTTCTAGATAAACTTGGTTGTCCCTTCGTAGCAAATTACATCATAAATCTGGCCGCTAAAATTGTGTTGCAACCAACTTAGTTGGGACAAAAAAGAGCTCGCCATTTCAGTAATTGGCTTTTATCCAAATTAGCCGGCGAAGGTCTTCTGAAATAATAACTTTTCACAATCTTAACAAAACATGTCAGAGGGTGAAACAACGAAATGAACTGTCAACTGAGACGTCCAAATCCAATTATTCTTGGGCTTACAAACGCGGAGATTCAAATTAACCTGGTCTCTCTGCCCTTTTTACAGGCTATAGCCGGATTCAGCGAAGTTTAATCGGAATTTCAGTTGTGATACTTGATTAAGACTGGTTTTAATTTACACCTCTGAAAGTAGGCGCCATTTGCACGGACATTTAACGGCATACCGAAAATAATTAAATGGCTGCCGAGATTGCTAGAGTGTTTTGGAGATTCCGGCTCATCATTGGACGGCTTGAATAAAAATGGCACGCCGCGAATGCCGTAGCGAATATTTTGAATAGTTTCATTATCTGTTTTAGTTTTGTGAAGATTGTTCTTTTAATGTTTTAAATGGAATCTGGTTGCTAAGCACTTTATTTCTTCTTGAATATGCTAGTTATTTAGATCGAATTCTTGGCATGAATCAAATTTCTTTGCGATTTTATAGAAAAAACACATCCAAGTCCACAAATGCAAACAATTCGTGGTAACATGACATCGTTAGGTGCTCAAGATTTCGGAATATCAAACACATAGGCGCTTAAAGATTTACCAACCAATCATGCATTCGACAGATTGAAGTCTCCAACGTGTCACTGTCATCGAATACCTTTGACAAGGGATCACACTGTCGAAACCGAGAGAATTATCCTATTGGATTTCAAAGCGTTTTCACAGGTACCGAAAACTTTCCTCAATCACGATTGCCCTTAAGTGACTGATCAATCAATCCAAAACCGACTAAAGACCTGATTGACGTGAACTCGGAGACAGATGGAACAGTAATTGCTGAATTTTTTAAGGCTGATAGCTACTTTTAGAACAAAGATTGAGTTGGTCCAAATGAATCTGTGCACGATTGATGTGCCTTGAAGACAAATGAAAAACGAATGTTTCCGTACTGCTCTTGATTACGGCAGAGTAGGGAATGGTAGAGGGGTTGTATGGAACTTCATACTTTTTGACGTAGTGTTAGAAAATTGATGGTCTGTATTCTGATGGGAGGCTAGTAGTATGAATTGAAACTATTAGCCTATAAAAGCTCTTTGGGCGTGTTAAATAAGTGTGTAGTTTTGGAGAGAAAATATTTTTTGGGCAATTATTTACCCTCGCTGCCTTTTATTTGGAATTTTAAGTCTTTTGTAACCAATCAGGTATTTATTCACTGAATGATTAAGGAGATTAAAGTTGTAAATCAGTTGTAGATTTACACTTCATAGCATCGAATTCTACAAGCGCTTATCATAATCTTTATTTATTTAAAGGTCTCGACTGTGACTATTAAGTGTTCAAGTAACAGAAACAGTTTCGACAGAACACAGAACTCGACATGCATTTTTTTATAACTTGCCAGATCAACTTTGGACCATAATTTCCACGTTTTGAGAATTTTCCATAAATTCCAATACGTTGGTGTAACGTAAGCTAGAGTGAGGTGACGGTATACAAAGCCTAAGTAGCTGAGAAAGCCGATGCGTTTTTTTATGAACAAGTACCCTAAATTAATGTTTTCTAAAAGTTTTATTTCCAGTAGTCAATTATGTCCACTCGTGAGATTAGGCCACCCAATCCCCGATACATTAACATTGATTATATTTAGGAGGGAAATCGAATCCCTTCAAAGTACTAAACATTTGACTCCTTCCATGCAGTGCCAACACAACAATGTCTGCGATTATCCGACATAACCTTTGTCTACTCTGTGGCAGGTGCAACCGCTGTTATTCAAGCCCCCAGCTTTCCCGACTGGCGGGGAAAAACTCAAGATTTACGACTCGCGATACTTCGCCTTCGGGAAAAAGTTGCCACCGACCCGGCGGGATTTTTGAATCGGGAATTAAAATCTTTTAACCTTTTTAAGAATTTTTAACGACAAAACGCTTCTCTCGTGCCCGGCTTCTTGTCTCAAAATTTCATTTCATATTTTAGCACCTTACGCGTCGCGATGCCAATATAAAGTACGTGTTTTGTTTTATTTTGTGTTTGACGGATGGAATTCATAACAAAATTGCAGCGATGACGTTTGAAATGTCGTTGCGAATTTTTTAGTGATAAAATGAAGATGCAACTTGAAAACGTGAGAAGAAAAGGTTTTTGTTAAATGTTACTGTGTACCTATGTTGAAATTTCAACTAACAATTTTGTAATGATTGTAAAGTTGTATAAAAATGCTCAGAAAGCTATTAATACTCTTGTACCTATTCGGATTTCTTTAGTTACAAATAAAATATCGGAAACGCAGAGTGTTAGTTTTAATTTTGCAGTAGATTATTTTGCTATAGACTATTTTGATGAAGGTTACAATAATAATTTTAAAATAAAATTACTGAACTAAGATTTTAATGTCATTGCTATACTGAGACACAAAATTAGATTATGTTCTAAACTTTCTTGAATTTCACTGATATTTATCAGTTAGTCTTCCCGTGATTACGATCGCTGTAACACGGACGAAACATCCACGTAATGAAAACCGCATTAAAAACAAAAATAAAGTTTATAACTCCCGCTAGGTGTTAACATTACAGTAACAATACAATACAGTGCACTAACTCTTCATTGAACCAACTGAAATACACAATTAGGGTTCCTTATCACAACTAACACCTCAAACCAAGATCATCCAACAATGAGACCCAAAAACTGGCAAATCTGAACAATGTTGCGTTCGTCAACCGTCTCCGCCCCACTGGGGTATAAATTTGATTTTGAATTTCTAGAAAAAGCCCCCTAACCGACGGTGCTAAAATTTACGAGCGATCCAAGTGGGGGTTTTGTTTTTACCGAGCACCGACCACAATTTAAACTGGGAAATGTGTACGCATGCTTGGGGTAAAAACTTTACCGCTTTTTGGCCCGCTGTCCAACGGAGGGGCGGAAGCGGTGGTCAATTTTTTAAATTTGTTGGCGTGTTGGACATAGAGTTTTAATAAGCCTTTATAACCTGTTTGTATTTGGTTTGACGTCTCTGGAACACAATGTAAACAGAATCGTTACTACCAAGTAGCTACTAAGACAGAAAACACGTTTACAAGTTAATTAGAAGTAAGTAGTGTTGTCTCTGCCTACCCCACAGGGAATAAGGCGTGACGGTTATGTATGTATGTATGTAAGTAGTGGAATAACATAGTTACACTTAAGTCATTATTATATTATCGAAATTAGAGGCCAATTCGTGACCCACCGTCAACAAAATCAAGATGTCGAGCTAATTTCGATATGTGAATCGATATGTATTCGTTATCCATGTGGTGTCGGATTTAGAATAACACCTCTCCATTTCTTCCGTGGATATCGTACGTACGAGGCGTAGCAACCTGTCACTATTCAGCCTTTGAACTTAGGACCTAAAAAATATGCTAAGTGGCTACGAAACGAGAAATAATCGTGGGATTTTTCAGTTCAAAAATGTAAAGTAGATTTTAAATAATGTAACACTTTAAAACTTGAACTGTTGTTGGAAAAAAAGTACTTACCTTACGAATTATAAATCTGTTTTTTGTTACTTACGATTAACAGTACAAGTTTTTTTTTAAACCAACATTTCTCGAGAAATACAAGTTATTACTTTGTAATGAAAACATAATCTAAATCGCTCCTCGCCTCGCCCTTGCACCATTCAGGGTTCCTTTAAAATTTTGCACAAAGTTTTTGTGTTTTCGTGAATTATTGCGTTTATAATAAGGGAACAAAAGTGTTTGGAGCGACCAATCGGAATATTAAATGAGTTTGCATTTTTTATACGCCTTAAAAATGCATGGACAATTTCATTTTATTCGAACTTAATTGTGTCAGGTATTTTAGAGCCTTGGAGACAAAAAAATAAGGAATTTTATCTCGTTTCAGATGGAACATTCTTCGTTAATATTTTGCAATCAACATAATGTATAGTCTTATTAATAATGATATACATATTATATTAACATTTAATAATAACTGGATTTTTTGAATTCATGTGCTCTGCCTACCCCTCATGGGAATACAGGCGTGAGAATATGTATGTATGTATTAATAATAACATTATTTACAAAGAAAATAGTCTTATTATGTATCATCTCTTTTGTTACACGCTTTCCTGTCGCCAACTGTAGGTATACTTTAATAGACTAAAATAGGATGTGTAGGGATTGCGACAGATTGGGGTTATGGGCTGTTTTGACCCTATTCACGTTATTAAATGTAAAGCCATGACTTAAATTATAAAAATGAACACATACAAAGCATAGTTATGAAATTTGCAGTACCTAAGTGGTGTGAGAAATCATTAATGTGCCAATGCCCGCATGGGAACAAATTTCCTCTCTTGAGACCACTCGATAAAAGAGGCCCAGCAAAGTGGGGCCGTATTATACTGCATCTATGACGTAAAATGACGTAAGTGCATCGACTTTAAAATAAAGTTACGTCATTTTTATTTACCTGATATAGATATATGCCTAAGTACAGGGTGAAAGGAAACACCGTTGAATTTTTTCGTAGATTTTGCAACAAAATGAAGCTTTGTGTAGTAGATGTGTGTTGACTGATTTTTCATGTATCAACAATTCAACATACATGAAAAATCAGTCAACTCAACACACATCTACTTTGTTATGTAGTCACCTAAACTATTTCTATAACCTTTTGAAATCTTCTAAGTCACGTCATATGAAAGACAACTTGTACGCAAAACCATTGAAAATCTTAAATCTTTTAAAAATGTTTCATGATCTGATCATGACGACTGCTCATTTCCGTACACATTTAGCTTTGTTAGGTTTTAGATTCCTAACTTAGATTCTGTGTGGGTTTTTTTTAATTTTTGTCAGATTGCTAGCCTGTCGCCTAAAACAACACTGTTTCATTCTAAATTAAAAAATCTAATACATTTCAGTCTCAAGCTTTCCGAATTTCCAAATAAGGTTGTTACTTAAAAAGTTGAAGCGTCGATATAAAAACGATCTTTAACCAAACACTGAGAGTGACAAAAAGGTCGAGTTCATAGCCCGTTCGTGATTACGACAGCGACACCTCATCGCCTATAATAAACTCTAGGTTTTCACGCACGTACGACTCTCCGACTCGGCGTGAGCTCGAGATTCGAATAAAAAAGTGAGAAAGGACAATGGTAACGCTGTTTACTTTGGTAGGAAATGGAGTTATTACAGTGAACTATGGGAAAAAGTTGCGGGGTAGAAAAAAACTACTACGGGGTCGAAAGTGGGTGGTTTTTTTTAGCCTATATGTATATTATAATGGATGATAGAATGGCTTAGGCACTAAGGGATAAACTATTATGATGAACGATGTTTAATTTACTATAATTTATTAATCAAATTTTAATTAAACCTGTCCATTTCATTCATGGATGTCGTTAGAGACGACCAAGGATATAGAGGTTAACATATTATATGTTGTAGTGGACATGTTTAGGTAACCTAAAATAGGGGTCATTGTTTGTCATAAATACATGTCGGTTGTAAATGCCACAATGATCGAAAGTTTTAATCCGAAAAATAATTAATAGAAAAAATATAAACCTAAACCTAATATTTAACCTTATTTGACGCAGAACGATTTTAAAAAACGTTATCTCTTTCAGCTGTAGAAAAAAAAGACTAACATTTATAATTTTTCAAAACAAGCGGATCCCGTGAATTAGATATTATACATACATACATATACTCACGCCTGTATTCCCAAGAGGGGTAGGCAGAGCACATGGATTCAAAAATCCAGTGCCACGTTTAGCAATTTCAGGGTAATCAGATGGTTAAACGTGATATTGCAGGGACAGGTTGCTAGCCCATCGCCCACAATACACTAACCCTTTCCCAGAGTCGACTCTTACGACACCCACGGGAAGAAAAGGGGAGGTGCTATTCTAACCCGGCACCACACGGGTTAGATATTATGACTTTATTATTGTATCGTTTTATGTGCTCTGCCTTCCCCACGATACAACCGTGATGTTATGTATGTAACTTTAGATTAGTAGCTTCAACCATTTCCATCATTACTCAATTTAAACAGAACTAGAATATTAATATCAAGAAACTTTGAAAAGGGAGAAATGCTGGTACAACTTTACCCCAAAATAGGGGTAACATTAATTTCTATCGCGCTTACCACACTCGAGAAGTGATTCCTACTAGGGGAGCTAAACTTAAATTTAATGGTTGGTAAAATTTACCTAGATATTAGTTTAACTTGGTTGGGGTAGCTTTACACTCGCGTTCCTTGTAAACTGGTTTAACATACATACATACAAATATAATACAAATTATATCCGTACCAATATATAAATGTGAAAGTGTGTTTGTTTGTTTGTTTGTTTGTCCGTCTTTCACGGCTAAACGGAGCGATGGATTGACGTGATATTTTAGGTAGAGATAGTTTAGGGCACGGAGAATGATATAGGCTACTTTTTATCCCTGAAAAAATTAATGTTCCCGAGGGAAAACAAAAATATAGTTTGCTTGATAGATCGATATCGATCGATGATAGATCGATATCAATCGATAACCGATAGATGATAGATCGATGGCGCTGTGTGTCGTTTGAAACGAGAAGTTTTCTTATAGTTGTGCTTTATACCGCAATATAACCGAGTTCCACGCGGGCGAAGCCGCGGGCGGAAAGCTAGTACATATATATACGTATAAAATTATATGAAAATGTGTGTAACATGTATGTATGTATATTGTATAAAATAGTCCGCGTGGTGTCGGATTTAGAATAAAACCTCATCATTTTTCCGTTTTGTTACTATTATACTACGTCTAACATCTGTTTTCAAACCTAAAATTATGCTGAAAGTGGCTGCGAAGCGAGATATAATCATACCCATGTCTTTTATGTCACGTTTCACAAGCTCTGCCTACATCTGCGAATACATTTTATAAATCTCGCATTAAGAATTTTTCCCCTTAATAAAGTTCCCTCATACTTATTTTTACACGAAATTCTACATAATACCTTACCGACCCGGGCTGAAGGGTAAACGGATTTACAAGGGTAACCCCTTTCGATAAGTACCTCAAATTGAAGGGTCATTTTATTTATTATCGGTTTGGAGATATATTTTTGAGATATTTTCATATTTATCGAGTTTGTTACGGTAATGTCGGTTGGAAATTAAGTTTTCTTGTCCTCAAATTGTTAAGTAATACCTATTGCGATTGGAATGAGGTACCTACCACAAAGCAGCAATTGTAACATTGTTGTGTTCCGGTTTGGAGGGTAAATCAGCTGGTGCTTGTGCCGAGAGGCATTTGATCTTTAGCCTGTGGGTCGGCAACGTATCCGCAATTAGTATAACGATATGTCTATACATATTCACACGCCTGTATTCCCAAGAGGGGTAGGCAGAACACATGAATTCAAAAGTCCAGTGTCACGTTTAGCAATCTCAGGGTAACCAGATGGTTAGACGTGATATCGCAGTGACAAATTGCTAGCCCATCGCCCACAATACACTAACTCTTTCCCAGAGTCGACTCTTTCGACACCCACGGGAAGAATATGATATGTCTATGAGTGGTGTTAACTTACCGTTAGATGAGCTATACTTACTTGGTTTCCCTGTGGCACTAAATACTGTACTTCTTTCATAATCTATGTGTACCTAAAATTATGCTACAAACAAGGCTAAGTAACGTGAAATCATCATGGTTTGGACCGTGTAACTTTTCGTATGCTCTTCCTACCATATAGGGAATGAAGCTGTGTTGTTTGAATGTATAAAAAAACATACAATAATAATCCTATTGATTGACATACTAAAATGGCGAGTGTTTGTGTTTTTAATTTTATTTCATTCAAGCCCTGGGCGAACCAAACAAGTTTTACCATTTTTTAATCTAGTTAACTTGTTTCTTTTTAATTTAAAAGAAATATCTTTTTTAAGTAAAATGATCTCACTTATAAATTTAAAATAGTTTTCAGGGTAACATTTATTTTACACACTGTTTCACAATGTTTTTGTATTATTGGCCTCAGTTTATATAAATAAGTCAGTCTAACAGCTACCCAAATCACGGCCGTGAATCTGAATAACCCATTCCATTTATATCCGTAAGCATTCATTTCTTCGCACATAAATTCAACAATATTAATAGCACTAAACGAACACAACTCAACTTTTGCACGGACATTATTTGTGTCTGTCCGTCTGTCCCTTAAAAAAACGAGCCAAGTCTTTGATACGGCGGTACGACAAAACGCGTGGCAAATGCTTTGGTGACAGTTAAAAATAATGCCAAGTTCATTTACGTGTTTAATTCGTTCGATGTAGTTTTGTTTGGTCATGTCGCTTGCCATGTTTAGCCAAACTACTCTTAGTTGCTCATTATATCAGGACTCTGCTCTTTGTTCCTAATACGAGTTAGTAAAGGTTGGCTGGTAGAGATCCCTTTTGGGATAAGTCCGCTTTTGTACTTTGTTCTTTTTTTTAAACCTGTCTGTTGTACCCTTTTTATTTTCCTTTGTACAATAAAGAGTTTTTTTACATTTTTTTTTTACTTTACGCGTAAAATGTCCGTGTAGGTTCGGGTTTAGAATATCACTTCTCCATTTCTTTCGCGGATGTCGTAAAAGGCGACTAAGGTTAAGATATATTTTAGGGGACAGGCTAGCAACCTGTCACTATTATACCTGCCAACTGAAAACCTAAGTAAATATGCGCGAAGAGGCCACGAAACGTGAAATAGTCATGGTTTGTCTATGTAGCTTTTCGTGTGCTCTGCCTACTTCATTTGGGAATACAGGCGTGATGTATGTACAGTCAAGGAATTTGATAACTGTGCCACTTTGTACCTTTTCACAAGAAATGTCACTGTGACACCATACTATCTACTAATCAAAGCAATGTGGAACTCATTATGAAAAGTTTCAAAGTGGCACAGGTATCAATTTCCTTGACTGTATGTATGTATGAACAATCCTAATAATTGTCATTACTAGCCATTGTACTCAGAATCCACTATATCTCGTCCTGATTCATCAACCGAGGCCATTAATTTGCAACGCAGGAACGCCAATTATTGAGGTACAACCAATTTGCGAAGAATTGTTCGGAGCGCAATAATTTTAAAGCTAACTAAAATATGGCCTCGAGCGCCAATTTTCATCTCTTAGTCTATAAATATTGCAAGTTTCACTTGGCTACTGCTAGGGTTGGCTGCTTTTTATATTATTGGGATAAGTTTCTTTATGGTGTCAACCTTTTCTTCAGTGAATGCCTTTTAAGGTAACTGAAGAAAAAAGGTTTCAATGTGTTCTAGGCGACAAGCTAGCAAGTCATCACTGTTATAATACCTCTTTAATCTGTTTTGAAACCTAAGATTATGTTTGGTTTTATTCCACGTCACTTTTCGTGTACTCTACTTAGTCTATTTGGGAGTGTAGGTGTGATTCTATGTTATGAAATAAGTTCAAATTGAGAAGAATCACTCTCTAACAATAAAAATATCAAGTGACTGGTGCGTTCCTTGAACAAGGAATTGGCATCACCAGTCAGAGAGGGTACGCCGCCAGCCTTTTGAACCCCAAGGTAACAAGCAGTACCGGATAATTAAAAATCAAGACATTAATGAGGTACACGGCCATTGCCTTAGCCACACTTTATTTGGTGATAATGCTAGCCAATACATGACCGATCGATGGGTCAAAAAGTGGTATATTGGAGACCACAGACCAGAAAGCGCAGCGTAGGACCTACAGAACGGACAGACGACCTTCGTAGGTCGCCAGAATACGCTGGATGTAGGTAGCTTCCATAGAGAGACCTATGTTCAGCAGTAGACGTCTTATGGCTGAGATGATAATGATGATGATAACGAGGAGCCAATACGAGATACTGTCTGAGCTACACAGGGATCATGAATAGATGAAAAGGCGGTGGCAATATTAAATTAAGTTAATAACTATGTTACCTTTATAAAGGACTTTCCATTTGTTGCCACCCCTACAGAATCTAGTTAACATATTCCTCAGTTATTCATAGACTACTTTATTTTATATGTCACTGTCACGGTCTTTGTTAAGTGGACTGTCAAATTACCATGTCGCAAATAGTTTAGTGGCAAAATGAATGTCAGAATTACGTTCGAGGAATGAATTGTTTTATTTTTTCTTTATTGGTAACCATGTTTCATTCGAGTACCTAAGTATAAGAGTAACATTTCTAGTACTTTAAATAAACTACTTGGGTACTATGAATCAGTAACAGTTTTATGCATACCAATTCATACATTTAGTTTAAGCTTTATAGTTTTTAAAGTAAGGATAATTCATGTTTTTCATATTAAAACTTATAATTAACGATTTCATGAGCGAGAATAATTGTTCCAAAGTCAGTTTTTGATACGTTTAATACATTAATACCTAACAAAATTGGCGCTTATTGACGCATATTTACAGCATTAAAATCTGCAGAATCCAAGACAAAAATCTCTTTGAACCTAAATTCTGAAATACTCCGTGCGCGACTTCCTTTTCAAAAACATGGAACGGTATTTACCAAGTAGAATGCAACATGCAAATATCAATCTGGAAACAACACACAAAAAAAGCAACCTAATTGAGACATACAGTTCAAAAACGCTAGTGAATGTGTGGCTCGTTGCGCAAAAACTTTAGAGCAGTCACGGGGCCAACTTTGCTGTTTCTATTCCCGTTTGCCTCCAGGACTCCCCGTGCTGTTTTATTGACAGCATAAATACTAAAACTAGCCCGAGCTAGAAACCTGTAGAAGTGGCCTTATTTAAATATATACATTGAATGTCTGGTGTCGGTTTTGAATAACACTGACATTTTCTTCCGGTGCCGTAAGAGGTGAATAATAGGGTGGGCCGTATAAACTTTTTTCCGAATTTCGCAACGCAAGACCCCTCAAAAGTTGCAAAAAAATAAATACATTGCTGTAAAAATAATATGAAAAATCCTGGATGCTACATTGAGCCCTCTACCGACGTTTGAATTTTTGAAAAATGACAAATTTTCGAAATAACTTTCATGTCATGTATTTCATAGAAGAAAAAAAATATCTGATTATATTTCGACTTTCTACTCTTTATTACATGGTATTGTTACTATTTCATAACATTACAGCAAGACTGCACCTGTTTACGACATTTCAACACTACTTGTTCTTAACGTGATTTTTGCCTTAAAATTGCTGGTCGGGACGCGTCGTAAGCTCTGATTTCTTAAACCTATAAGTGCTTACGGGTGTATTAGGAACATATTTAAGAAACAAAAAAGTATTTTAGAGTTAATTTCCACTAATTATTGTTACGATAAAGGTATAATTATTAGTACAAAATGAGTGACGAACCCTTATTTGGATTGGCTGAGGCACGACTGAGTGAAACTGTTTGCCCTATGTTTGGAAAGTTCGCTGAGCTAAATAATAAGCAGCTTCCTACAATAGGTGATGTTGTAAAGTGCATATTATTGAAGAGGCATGAATTAAAAATTAAAAATAATGGGAAACAACCTTCACACTCCAACATTTTTCAATTGGTTAGTGATGAAATCCACTTTATTTGGAAAAATGCTTCTATACCAACAGTTTCTCAAGACCGGGTCAGGCAGTTACTGAAACTCCATTTTGACAAATGTCTGTCACTTATAAGGTAACCTAAATCTAAACAAAATAAATCAGTTCAGCAAAAATGAGATGATTTTAAATTTTCTTGCCTGATTACATTGCTTGACATAAGCTCTTGCAAATGTAAAGAAAAATGCTGTTGCCTGTAAGAAAGAAAGGTACCAATTAAAGAAGGTCCATTTTTGATGGATTAAAGAGGTGCGCGGAAAATGATTATTGGCAATAAAAATAAGATTGAGACACAAAAGCTTCAAAAAACATTGTCAGGGTCCAAACTAATTTACTTCCTTTGTGCGAATATCCTTGCCAAGTTGCCACACGCAAGCGGTTGAAAGGACTGTAAAATTAGTGACTGAAGCCTCTGAACGTGTTATAGGGGAATCTGCAAGGGAAGGATTAATTAGAAATACACTGAAATTACGTACCATGATGCCCAAATTTGATTCGAAAAAAGACTTCCATAGTGTTAAAATTAAAATTTAACGAAATTCTGTCTGTTCGATTACATCGAGTTTTGTATTATTTTTAAAGATTGTAATAAACTGTTAAAAGTATCCTGTTAAACAAGCGTTTATTTATGTTTCTCCATCAAAAAAGTATTTTCTTTTGACACTTTAGTCATTGCACTAACCGACTCAATATAAGGGAAAAAAATCAGTAAAATTGAATTTTTCGACAGCTGGTAGAGGGCTCTAGACATCTTTATTTTTTAAAACAAATTATATCATTTAGATCAGCATTACACGCCGCAACTTTTAACAGGTCTTGCGTCACAAAATTCGAAAAAAAATTTTTTTTTCATACATTAACGGTCCAGCCTAGTGAATAAGTATCTGTGAATATTTTTTATTAATTTTTATTTTTATGATTTTGATGATTGTGATAATTAGTTCATTAATGTGTTTAAATGCCAACACAAGTTTTGGCGTTTTTAGTTACTAAATTATAAGAAAAAATATATAAAAACAAGAAACTATTATAAGAATCTCCAAACAACGTATACATACTAATCATAGATTCCGCTACGAAACGTGGAGCAGTTATGGTTTAGTCTAAAGAATATCTTGTGTGCCCTGTCTACCCCATTTCGAAATACAGGGATGATATGTACAGTCGACCAAGAAATTGGTCTACCCCCTCAAGATCGATATTCATTTGAACCTCATGAAACAACAAGGTCGATTTTCCCTCGCCATAATTATTATGACAGTGACAATGTCAACCTTGTGATAATTTTGATCTACATATGCGCGTGTATCTATACAAAACGCCAATTTAGATAGACCTAATAAAGTCCCTGTCAACGGCAATTTACTTCAAATAAAACCAGGTCACATTACCAAGTCAGTGAGCAAACTATACCCCAACCCAATACCGAGATGCATTCAAATTGCTGCTCCAAGCGTTCACAGATCTAATACTGAATTTGGCAATCCGATCAAACCGCGTACGTGCAATTATAAATTGCATTCGACGGCAAAGGTTGGTTACATCGAAAATCTGAAGTTTCCGATGTAATTACAGTTTTAATTGGTTTAAGGTCTATTCAACCAATCGAGAATAAGATTTTAACTTGGAATAAGTCGATTCTTATCGGTTATTTCATATGAAAAATATTTACTGGTGAGTAAAAAGTGACAAGACGACATTTTATTCTCATAAAGCTAAATCGGCCCTAAGTTTCCGAAAAAAAAGTAAGGTTTCCGAGTCGGAAAATTGCAGATCGGTAAAGGTTTTATTAAGAGTGTTGAGGTTATTTTTTTGCTTATATTCTTTTTGTTACTAGGAAACATTTCGTTTACTCTTGTCAAGTTCATAAAAGAGGCCCAAACTGATTTTCGTATGACTTTAACAACAAAAATCCAGTTGTTCTAGACGCCAGTTGTTTCCAATCTTAAATAAATACCTACGTTCATAAAACAACCTTCAAACGTTTAGATTCCAAACGGAATACCTCCATAACGATATTCAAACTGAACGTCTTCGTTAAAACGGATCGCTTCTATTCCTCCGCAACTCTAGCTATTTCTCGTGTGCTATTTGAATGTTCCTTCTAATAGCTTCTTAAGTCTGTGGGCACGTAGATTCCTTGCAAATTGGCATCGTTTGAGATCTTAATTAAGACGCCTCAGTTTTTAGCTCCCCGTTCGGAGAAGCGAGCGTAAGTGAGGGCATAAAGTCGTAAGGGACAAAAGATGGAGGGAAATAACATAGTTTATTTCTTAGTTGGAATTCAGATGTGAATGTGGCTGCAGTTTAGTTAATTGGTCAAGTCTTTGATTGTTCCTTGAATTGAGCCGTTTTGCGGGATTTGTAATTTGATGGATGTTAATTTAGGAATTTAAGGATTCATGATGACTTATTGATGACTTTTGAATAGATTTACTTATTTCAAATAAATACCTACTTACATTATATTATGTACTTACAAATAAAAAACTGTTGAAAAGACTTTTTGCACATCACAAAAAAGCCACAAAAAACAATTTGCAATCTAAAACAGATTACAGATGTATTAACAACCCAGAGATGTTATTTTTATAAATTTTCAAGTGACATAGACGTCTTGCTCTTTTTAAAGAGATTTTTCAAAGAAAAACAAACAATAATTTCACAATGTCGAGATACCTCTCAAGAACATAAACGCAGATCCGATGCGAAACTGCCAAGAAATCCGTTGCACTTTCCAAGTTCCAAATTTGAATAAGATATGAAAAAAATACCAATATATCTGGAACGGAACTTATCTGCGCTCAAACAAAACGGTGAACTCAATATGCGAAGGAAATGTTGCCAAGTCTTACTCGTGCCCCCTGAAATGGGGGGAATTTTAGGCACGCGAGGAGGCGTGCCATTGGTAACAGATACCGAAGCTTGGCACTCGAGATGCCTCTTGGCGAATGTTTGGCAATGCCAAGCGATGTAACTGCGATGCGAATGTACTTGGACGAGAGCGTAGATTAGAAATCCAGCTAGTTTGGTTTGTGGAAAAACGCGGGTTATTTGATAAATGAAGAATTTATTTAAAGGTGATGACTTAATTTCGAGTTAAGAATAGGTCTGATATTTCCTGAGGAATCTTTAAAACTTGGTAAAATTTAGCCGTGATCAGTTTTTAATTCGACTTAAGCAACTCAGATTTTAATGGAGCTTACTTTGATGTAAGGATTAGTTATTACACTGTAAAGGTATGATTTCCATATCGACAGCTGAAATCGACAACACTTTATTGTTTCATGCTGCTGCGGTTATAATTATTGAAAAGTGATGGACGACTTTGAATGATTCCATTCGAATCAGACTTTTTAAATCGTGCATTAAGTTAATCGATCTCAATTGTTCGTTAGCCTTTTTTATGTATAAAAATAGCGTTTTTCTCACAGAGCGTTAGCTTTTCTAACCTAAGCTGTACCCTAGATGTTCCGCCTTCAAATAGTCAGAAGTGGGTTATGGCATGTTTTTGCAAGTTGTCATGGGAAGCCGTCGGTGACCTGAATTGGTTATGCCATGCTCTGTTATTATGTTATGTTATTTCTTTATGGCCTCGTGCGTCCGGGATGCGAGATATTTTTCAATTATGAAAACGGGTTAGAAGGATAACTGGGAAAAGTTTGACAATACTCATGCTCGGTGACCTACTTGGGCAGAAGTTTTGTGAAACGGAGATGACGTTTGACGTAAGGGCTCGTTCATTATCGGAGGAAACAGGCTACAGTGAGTTGATGTTGTGATGGATCTCATATTTTGCTTTGTCTCCATCCAACGTTGAAAGGCTAATACGAAGGGGCGACGTTTCATTTTCAGTCCACATTCCTTTGATAAGGTATTTTCAAAATGCTTATTTGGGAAAAAACCCTTTGCATAGTAAGATCTCTTCCCTAGTATTTATGTATATTGCATAACATAATGTTCGTAAAATATTAGAAAAGTTTTCCTTTAGTTCTTTATTTTAGTAGATTTTTTACTCTCATAAGTGGTGTCCATATTTATAATAACACCTTTCCATATCTTCCGAGGTTGTCCTAAGAGGTGATACTCTTTAGGCGATAAAGTAGCATCGATTTTAAATCTAAAATTGTGACAAAAATGGCCGTTTCAACGTAAAAAAAAACTTGGTTTTGACTAGAATGTGTTTGTGTTTGTACCTATTTTTACCTTCTGACTTCACACTGTTCTTAAATCTAGAATTTATCTCTCTTTTGTCTTCTTAATTTTCTTGTAGACCGTCATAGTAGCTTGACATGACAGTTCTGTTGTAACATAACTGTAACTTGATCAGTTCTAAATACGTCTTACTTTAAACTTATTTAGCGCCGTTTAATATTTTTAAGTGCCTCGGTACGTGCGCGCGCATTAGGTTAATATTAATTTGTGTGTCAATGTACTTTGTCAATATTGTTTCGTTCTGGTTCTCACTTAGTTGTACTGTGACCGTTTGTTTTAAAGATGGCGGATGTTTTAAATTGCTTGGGATGTACAAGTACATTTTTTGAAAAAAAAAAACGTTGAAATTTATAGACACTGTGAAGCTAAATGAAAATTAAGTGGAATTTCTAATTATCAAAACTGTGCAGAACTTACACTTTAACCTTGAATTATATGTATAGTTAGTTTCTTATATTTATTTGTTATCGTAGAACCCATACAATGCGGTAGACAGAGCATTTGACCCATTTTAGAAACAAAACCATTTAACATTTCAGTTTCTCATTATAGAGATACGTTGCTTACGTAAAAGATACCTTCATCTACCTTTGTTGCCGACATCCACGGAAGCAACGCAGGGGCGTTACTCACAGAACCTTATAATAATCATGCTACCCTTAACTTCCAAAACAAACGATCTCTCATTTCATCTCCAACGTAAACCCTTGATACCGAAGACGAGACGTCCCTAAATACTTGACTATATCCCCTAAACCTTTTAAGAAACGTGTTTACATGTTTGTTCAGTGTTAGCCACTGGGCGGCTAATGGTGCTTTGGTCTTAGCTAGTACCTTATACCACGAGTCGCGACAATCATCCTTATCACCTAAAATCTTCGTACCATTGCGCGTTTGGAATACCCAATGCTTTGTTGTCAGGTAAAAAGAGACGCGATGGATGTCATATCGTTGGTTTTACCGACTGGTTTGGGTTCGTGGTGGGAGTTTAGCTAATCGTGAGTGTTAGGTTAAGATATTGGTTCTATTGAGACAGGTAAGTGCTGGTATGTTGCTGATGTTCGTTTGTTATATTGAATAGTTAGAGGTTTTTCGTTGATGTAGGTTTTGTTTGTTAGAGACGCTGTGTTTGTTTGATATGTTCTTGAGACAGTAACAAACAGGGTTACATTAGACACCATTGTGGTGGAAAAGGTTTTTAACATACTTATAAAAATACCTACAATATAGAATAGCACCTCCTCCTTTCTTCCCGTGGGTGTCGTAAGAGTCGACTCTGGGAAAGGGTTAGTGTATTGTGGGCGATGGGCTAGCAATCTGTCACTGCAATATCACGTTTAACCATCTGCATACCCTGAAATTGCTAGACGTGGCACTGAATTTTTGAATTCATGTGCTCTGCCTACCCCTTTTGGGAATACAGGCGTGAGAATATGTATGTATGTATAAAAATACCGTGAGGCTCACCCGCATCTTAGTATTGAGGTCAGTTCAACATGTTTCGGGCTATGTCGCGACCCATTATGGGGGAACGTGCCTAGGTGGCTGCAGTTACGCGCGTCTAAGTACTGACGCAACTGAATTATTGCAATTTAACGCGTTGGTCACGAGCTAATCGAGATATAAAGACTTGAGATTTCACTATACTTACTTATCAGAAACTTGGAAATTTTACTGAAAATTACTCACGTTACCGGCTTAAGAATCTTTGCCATAAGCCATAAGATACATACATACAATCCCGCCTGTGTTCCCAAATGGGGTAGGCAGAGCACAAGAAACGTGACATAGACAAAACCATGATTGTGACTATTTCACGCTTCGCAGCCACTCTAGCTTAGTTTTAGGTTTGTAAACAGATGGAAGAGGTAGAATAGTGATAGGTCGCTAGCCTGTAGCCTAAAGCATACCTAAACCTATTTCCTTAGTCGCCTCTTACGACATCGACGGAAGAAATGGAGAGGTGTTATACTATCCCGACACCACACGGCCAGCCATAAAAAAGGACTAAATAAAATTCATTCGTACCAACGTTACGCTTTCGCACCTTGTCTACAGCCACAGGAATCACCCGCAACGAGTTAAGCTTAAACCAGTAACACACTGTCCTATTACCGTTAGTTAAGCCAAATTACCGCAGATTGGTACAAGCCTAATTCCACGTGTCGGAATACGGGGCTATACTTCAGTGTGTTTTGCGGCCGCGTTGGGCTGTCTCGGGTGTAATCACATTAATCCTTGCCTTGTTCGTTCGCAGAAGACAGTTTACAAGAAACATACATACAGTCACGAACAGGGATTGTTGAGCCACTTGCCACTGTTCGCAATTTAGACGTGTAATCAATGACCGATGTGACAGACTAATGTCAGCCATTGGATTAGTATTGCACGACCAAGTTACAAACATAGGTAAGTGGCTCAACAATCCCTGTTCGCGGTGGTACATTACGCTTGTATTCCCAATTAATTGATGGTTTGACACTTGTGTTATCGTTTATTTCTATCCGTGATTCTGCACGATATTCTCCATAGCTGGCTTTGGAAATTTTAACATTTTTAACTGCTAATATGACACAAAAATTATATTTTATTACCTCTATACTCCGTTTGTTTTAAGATTTGAATCTTAACTGTCAAACCTCACACATTTTTAAGTAAACACAAGGCGTCGCCGCAAATACTGATACCGTTTGTATTGAAATCATTATATACTGTTTTAAACTTTCGTGATTCCCACACATATTTATGTTTACGCGGGACTTAATCACGGAATTTTTTAATTACCTCTCGACGTTTCGGCCGCGTTACAGCGA
>BHDV01011461.1:0-17107 GCA_005406045.1 Adoxophyes honmai
AGTTGTCCTAAAACTACCGGCGTCGCTCCATTTGGATGTGGGTCTGGCCGTCATCCCGGAGCTATCATGAATGGGGGCATTACTGCATATAAATCCATAGGTTCTATTTTCACAGACTAAGTCCGTCGCGAATAGTCTGTCGTCTGCGCAGGGTCTTTTTTATAAATAAGGACGTAGATGCATTTTTCCGTTTTTGGTTATATTGTTCATTGTATTTTCATTTCTTGACTCATAATGATATTTACGTATTCTATTTAAATGTTACATGCAAGTAAATTGTACTAAATATTAAGGCGCAAAGTCCAAAACGAATACGTCATAAAAGGACACTATGTCTCATCAACGTACGTAGATGGGGTTACATGTGTGTGTATCGAATATACATATAAATAAATATAAAAAGCTGCTGTTATTTAAATTATTTGTTTCTTTTTCTAGAGCTTCAGCACACTAACTTTTTCACCAGTTTAATAGTAATAACCATATTTATCTCTTTCTTTCACGGTGGTTATAGCAGGATCATTTTTTTTTGTAGGAGATAAAAAATCAATGGGCACGCCAATAAACAAACAGCAAAATATTTTATTGTCTGTTCATACATTTTTTAATAAGCGTGACAATATTTCTGAATCAGACTTATTTTTATATTTTTGTATTATAAAAGTGATTCGACAACTTGGTTTTTGAACCGATAACCGTAAAACCCAATTCGCCAATGTTTACCTTATTAGTATGCGAACGTCCGCGTCCTTCACTTGACCAAATATTTGCCCAAACATACGCCATTAGTGTAACCAAAATCCTTATAAGTTAAGATTAAGAAGATAAAAAAACACCCAGCTGCAGATCGGACTCGTGTTTTAAGGGTTCTGTACCGAAAACTGCAAAAAAATCTCGTTTTTTTGTATGACAGCTCCCCGTAAATACTTTTATTTTAATTTAATTACATGTTTATTTTAAAGTAGTTACCTATTCAACTAAATATTCTTTGAATATTTCAGGTATCTACCTATTACCGTTATTTAAAATCACGATCGCTGTGTTTGCGCAAGTAAAGTATAATTACTTTATTTTATTTTTAGTAGGTATTACTTTATTTTATTACCCGTGTGGTGCCGGGTTAGAATAGCACCTCCCCCTTTCTTCCCGTGGGTGTCGTAAGAGTCGACTCTGGGAAAGGGTTAGTGTATTGTGGGCGATGGGCTAGCAACCTGTCACTGCAATATCACGTTTGACCATCTGGTTACCCTGAAATTGCTAAACGTGGCACTGGATTTTCGAATTCATGTGCTCTGCCTACCCCTCTTGGGAATACAGGCTCACGAATATGTATGTATGTATGTATTATTTGTTAATATAGGAACAAGCACAGATGAACAGCGAAGTCTCAGTAATAGGGTCCTGTTTTCACCCTTTGGGTGCGGATTGCGTTGGGTGCGGCGTGGTGTCTGATGGCGCATCACGCTTAAGAGGAAATATGCCGGTCGAGGGAATTGAAAAATAGGTATTTGCTAAATCTATTGCTGTCGCGCCGTGACCTGCCCAGACGACTTCGAGTGCGATAAGAACAACTACAGCTTGGACCGAAAATACCTATGAAAATTATTCAAAAACAACGTTTCGTAGTCCCCTGATTTCTTCTCCAAAACTTAACCGATTAAATGTCTTTTTTCATTAAATGTTTGAAAAATGTCATAACTGTGTTTCTATGTTCTTAAATTTGGATATAATTGTGTTAAAATTGGTTTCTAGGGGTTTGAACACGACGGAAAAAACTTACCAATTTTTCATGTTTTTGAAGGTTAATATCTCCTTTAATAATTCAATAAAGAAAAAAAGGAAAACATAGGAACATGCTAATATATCATTAGATTGTTGATGTAAAAAATCATTGTTCTACGGGTAATATCCAGCGAGGAATCAGGGGACTACGTTTCCATACAAAATATGACCGCTGCATTTCCTCTTAAACGCTTCTACGTAAACACTCATAATTTGTATAACGCCATAAGTTTAAATCTAATGCGCGGCGCGCCTCTGCACGTGACGCTCGACGCCACAAACGAAGCCTTAGGCCTTAGTTAAAACCGAAAGATTTCCTAGTGTTAAGCAGCATTATCCAAATAATGTATTTTGTATATGTTCTTAATTATAATCAATTTACTAGTTTTATGAATTATTGTAGATGCAAATCATTAATTTCAAGTTTGTTTTTTATAACTACAAAATTTTGTAAATCATTATCTCAAGCGGAGACGGACTTAAATTGAAAATTATAACTAACAATTGAAATATAAACATTATGTGTGTTGGGGTAGGCAGAGTACACAAAACGTTACATACTCTTAGTCGAAACCATTAGTATAGAGATAGGATCCTAGCCTGTCGCCTAAAACACACCTTTACCTACCTAGATTTCTTTAGTCGCGTCTTATAAAACGAATGGAATCCAGTGAAGAATTAAAGAAGTGTTTGTTATACACAAAAATCAATTCGTTAGAAAAATGTCATAATTTGTTTTTATCTTAACAAAAAAACGTAATTCTTGACAGTCAAATGATGAAATTTTGTTAATCATAGTAACATATTTAATTAAAATTCGAATTTATGACAATAATGGGTAAATATTCATGCGTTTGAACCGCTGTCATTATTCTCAACACTTTTTTAGTCAGATTCTTCAAGAAATATGTATATTTTAGTCCAGTGTGTACCTATTTATAAGACCTACGCACTACATGTCACACTTATTGTACCAATTTCTTAAGAAATCTGACGAAAAAAGTGTTGAGAATAATGACAGCGGTTCAAACGCCCGAATATTTACCCTAATACAAATCTTTAAAAATAACAATGTGTAGATATGGCATGATTCCAAAATGTTTTAAATGATTTTTTATAAGTAGATATTACTGTAGAACTTCAACTTCAACAGAACTACTCCGTATTATTAAAAAACCGGCCAAGTGCGAATCGGACTCGCGCACGAAGGGTTCCGTACCAAAAACAGTAAAAAAGCACGTTTTTTCTATGGGACCCCTCTTAATTATTTTTATTATTTTGATTTTAATATTTGTTGTTATAGCGACAACAAAAATACATCATTTTTGAAAATTGCAACTCTCTAGCTGTTACGGTTCGTGAGATACAGCCTGGTGACAGACAGACAGATAGACAGCGAAGTCTCAGTAATAGGGTTCCGTTTTTACCCTTTGCTTACGGAACACTAAAAAATAGGTAGAAGAAGGAAAATGTGACTTAGCTCATTAAACATTAACAAGACCAAAATATTACGTAGGTATGTGTTACTATCGATGCAGTTGGGAATTCACGAGGAAACTCCATCAATTCACGTAAAACATATTTATTAAATTATTATTCCTCTTGATTATTGTAGCACTATAAATACAGCGGTCATTGGTCAATTTAGCCTCGTATAATAAACATAATAAGATCACTGTATACTACGGTTCTCTATTGGAAGGCATAAAGTTTTTTAGACTAATATTGTTTCGCATAACACTTTTCGCCGAAATTGTTTTTTGCATAATCATCATTACGCATATTTTTTAACGCATAACATTAAAAAGCATAAATACAGGAAGCATAATTGTCATCAAGACTAATGTCTATAAGCATAAGCATAAATAGGCATAATAATCAAATGGCATCATATCAATATGCATAACAGTATTATGCTAAAAAATAGTAAAGTTTTGTACCAATGGCTCGTAGTAATTATTGCTTTTCATACCAATGCTATGCATACTTATGTATTATTTAGGAACTAAATCGATGTCGATGGTGGTCTGCTAACTATTCCGCAATGTTTTGGCGCTTCGCGCCTGGATTTCATACTAACCTAACCTAACCTAATAATAGTAAATACATTGTAATAACGAAACTGAGTTTTTAAATTATGCATAGTAACATTTATACCAAATAATTATTAGTCCAAACAATAGTATGCGTAATGTGTATGCGGCCAATACAAATTAGTCCAAATGAAATTATGCTATTAGCGTAGTATGCCAAAAAAGTATTAGGCCAAAGTATTATTATGCGAAAGTACTGTTATGCCAAAATTAATTATGCCAAATCAATTATGCGAAACAATAATAGTCTAAATAAAATTATGCATTCCAAGGGGATCCCGTATACTACCTGTGTAAAGCAATGAATAAATGAATATGAATATGAATATGAATATGAATAAACAATAACGACGCGCATTGCCGCCAGCCAGAAGTCTACTTCCAGCCCAGACAAGACAGGCCACGTCAGGACCATGCGTTCACACTGATGGGTCATAAATGCCAGAGAGTGGGAGCCATAAGACGGAAGGTGGCAAAACAGGCTCAGACGGAGATGGTGGGATGACCTGCTAGTCGAATTATAATAGGGTAGACGACTACAAAAAAACTATTTAGTCCTTCAGATAGATACCAAAACATATTGTACACATAATTTTGTTTTTTAAGTATTTGACAATCAAGAAATGACGAGGATATCGTGCTCTAAACTTTCGACTGACGTCACGTTTGAGTACAATTTTTACCAAGTCGTGACGTCACAAGCCCAATTAAGTAATTCAACGTTGAGTGTGAAGTTCTCAATCCGCACTGGGCCCGCGTGGGAACTATAGCCCAAGCCCTCTCATACTGACAGGAGGCCTGTGCCCTGCAGTGGAACGTATATAGGCTGATGATGATGATGACGTCACAAGTCCCCACTCAGAAAGTTTGATGATCTGTGCCTTTGGGTTAATTAGAACAGAGAGTTAATTTGAACATCGACGTTCAATCATTAAATTTGATTAACCAAAAAATACGTTAATAATTTAATTAGTATGATATATTTTTAACCTTGTCATCATCCTTATTGTACGGAAACTGACACAGCGCCTCCAAACGGCGCGTTTGCACAACTACCGCGGTCGAACCAGTTTCCATACAATTCTTGGCGTTAATACGCGAATGAAATGAACCGATTTCTGACCGACTTCATTACACTAGACGCTCCGCACGTGTGATTGGTGAGTGATTGCAAAAAATCGGGATGTGGAAAATATGGAGGAGGTCTTAGTTCAACTGTGGGACACAAACCCAAGCTTCTAATATTATCATTATCAATAACTAGCTTTCCGCCCGCGGCTTCGCCCGCGTGGAACTCTGTTATATTGCGGTATAAAGCACAACTATAAGAAAACTTCTCGTTTCAAACGACACACAGCGCCATCGATCTATCATCTATCGATCGGTCATCATCATCGATCGATATCGATCTATCAAGCAAACTATTTTTTTCCCTCGGGAACATCAATTTTTTCCAGGATAAAAAGTAGCCTATTATTTAATCCGGACTTCTATCTTTACGTCTGCAAAATTTCAAAGCAATCGGTCCAGTAGTTACGGCGTGAAAGCGGAACAAACAAACAGACAAACTCACTTTCCGATTTGATGCCTAATTAAACGACATCGCCTGAAAAGTGGTAAATTTTGTCCATTTATTTTACTTTTGTAACAAGGACAGTTTTTGTTACGGAACCCTTCGTGTACGAGTCCGACTTATTTAATCGTGAAACCCCTTGCGGACAACTTGTAGAGGCGTTACGACAACCCCATGTGGTCACGACCCCAGTTTGAAAAAACTGCAGAAAAAAAGGATACCAAATGTCAAATTTGAAAGAGTTACACCATCGCTCGGAATGCTGGGTTTTCCCATACTGTTCTATTTTCATCTCAATCAAGGTGGCTGACCCAGATAGCCACAACCCCAGGCTGAAAAAACATAGCAGTAAATAAAACCAAATCAATCGCCAGATTTGAAATCATTACGCCATCGAGTTACGGTGGGTTTTCCCATCATGTTCTATTTTCACATCAAGATATTTACGCGAGGTGATGAATCAAACCTATTTTCAGCATGTCAGAGTTTTTTGAGAATGTTTTGAATAGCATTTACGTGACAAGGTTATGAATGTAAGTAATTTCAAAGCATCATGGTGCTTTAATTGCGGTCTTATTTGAACGGGTTATTGCTGAAAGTGCTCGGAATCGGCTTGGGTTTGACGGAGAAAAGCAATTGCGATTTTATTCCCACTTTAAAAACTGTATTTTATTAGTATTGTAGTAGTGGTGCGCGATCAACACAGAAAATGTTTGGGTGCGTAAGTGAGGGCAGTGACTGTACCATTTTTAGGGTTCCGTTCCCAAAGGGTAAAAACGGGACCCTATTACTGAGACTTCGCTGTCTGTCCGTCCGTCCGTCCGTCTGTCCGTCCGTCTGTCTGTCACCAGGCTGTATCTCACGAACCGTAAGAGCTAGAGAGTTGAAATTTTCACAGATGATGTATTTCTGTTGCAGCTATAACAACTAATACTAAAATTAAAATGATTATAATAATTAAGGGGGGCTACCATACAAAAAAAACGTGTTTTTTTTTGCTATTTTGGATCTATTTAAATAACTGTAACAGGTAAATACCTAAAATCCTCACAGAATATATAATTAAATATTTACTTTAAAAATAAATAATTAAAATAAAATAAAATTATTATTTAAGGGGGCTCCCATACAAAAAACGTGTTTTTTTTTGCTATTTTGGATCTATTTAAATAACTGTAACAGGTAAATACTTTAAATGCTCACAGAATATTTAATTAAATATTTTCTTTAAAAGGAAATAATTAAAATAAAATAAAATTAGTATTCAAGGGCGGCTCCCATACAAAAAACCAATTTTTTTGAAGTTTTTTTTTTTGCAGTATTGGGTCTATTTAAATAATTGTAACAGCTAAATACTTGATATGCTCATAGAATGTTTAATTAAATATCTACTTTAAAAATAAATAAAAGAATAAAAATAAAACTAGTATTTAAGGGGGCTCCCATACAAAAATTCTGAATTTTTGCAGTTTTTAGTACGGAACCCTTCGTGCGCGAGTCCGACTCGCACTTGGCCGGTTTATTATCTATCTATAAACCTAAAATGAGGACAAGTGGCCTCGAATTGAATCAGTTACGAATTTGTGCGCTTTACCTCCCAAGGCAGTCGGGATTTGTATGATATCTATGCACATAGCAAAACTTGATTTCTCAAAATTATTTAAAGGTTTTAGTTAAGATGGACCGCTTCACGGGACTACAACAGCGTGGTTTGTGTCAAATAATTTTACAAAATTAACGATGAAGAATATCCAAGAAGCCCCGACCCTCTTTCTTTTCCTTTTTTCTTGCCGGGATACATGAAAAGTTGAGTGTATTTTAGTAAACCGACGACCATATCCCAATCAAAAAAAATCCACTAAGCAGATATCCGCAATCCCTCGCAGTATATTTCTGCGAGTTTTTCAAAATCTGCCTAGTCGATTGCACGAGTGATGTCATTTTAAAAAATAAATTTCAATAAACGTTTTTTACGTTAAATAAACAATCGACAAAAATAACATTTGCAGTTTTATTTCTATTCATGTTTCAAATGCAAAAAATGTTGACCCACCCTGTATTTTGATTAGGTAAATGTAAATATGTAATTTTATTCAATCAAAACAATAGAATATTTATATTCGGTTTTCCAATTCCCGCAACACGCTTTATACATTACGTTTCAGCAGTTGCACGGTTCATTTCCTCTCCCACGGTATAAAAAAAACTCTTCGTCCAAAATTCCTTTAAAACATTTTTCGTGTACGCGGTTCTTTTGGTTTGGCTTTTCGTGACAATTTTACTTTACAGCGTGTCTAGTCCATTATCTGAATTTGTCATTAACTGCCTGTAGCGTTAAATTGTTCTCGGACCGTTGAATAATAGGTGCATAATGACATCGATTACTGTGAAGAGTTATAAAGATGTGTCATGATGTCATGAATTACATAATAATGTTGAGTTTGAAACACATTATTTTAAAGACTTGAAGGATCAATCATGAGGTAATAAAAAATATAAAAATACTGATAAAAAAAGTCAAGGTCAAGAGAAGTGGAAAATGATAAAAGACGTATTAGAAGATAGCGAAGGCGAAGTAGGTACCTAATTAACCTATCTCCTTAGTCACCCCCTGATGAAATTGAGAGATTATTCTAACCTGACACTACAAGGATTCAAAACAATACCTATCTCGTACTAGTCAGCAGATAACACAAAACGATAAAAGACCAAAAACATTACTTCACATTCCGTGGCTACTCTCAGCACAGTATTAGATTTAAAGTTAGATTTCACTGATCTCATTGAAATCAGTTCTACAATGATGTACCATCGCGAACAGGGATTGTTGAGCCACTTACCTATATTTGTAACTTGGTCGTGTAATACTAATCCAATAGCTGACATCTAGTCGGTCACATCGGTCATTGATTACACGTCTAAATTGCGAACAGTGGCAAGTGGCTCAACAATCCCGGTTCGTGACTGTACTTCAGTAATACGGAATACACGCACACTTCATAAAAGTCCATCAAGGTCTTCAAAATTCCCCCCATCTCCACCGGAATCCCTTTATATAGCCTTGGCTCATAAGTAGCTATTAATTTCAGTTAGTTACCATTAGAATAAATTGGTAGACGTGGTAACGAACGGGCTTCGGCTTGCTTTGTTTTATGTCTCGCGAGCTCGTTAGCCGGAATTACGTTACGTTGCCGTCACGATCGTGAATGTTGAGTTCGCTACTAGGACATTTAATTTTATTACGTACTTAGTTAAAACTGCAGTAATAAGAAAGGTTTATTATGTTATTATGTACTTTGTCTTAAAACTAGAAAACCTAAAATACATAGGTGTATACATAAATATATTCCTTCGCTCAATTTTCATTATTGACTTTGTGGGAGACAAAATGTTTCATCGCTTTTAGGTCAGTGTGTATTATGACTACTTAATACGGCTCTGCAAGTCCCGTTTTAGTCGATGAGCACATGCACCCGCGTTTGTTGTTCCTGCTTCACATTGCGATGCTAGGCGGTTGACTAATAGCCGGAGTATAAAAGAGTAGGAAATATTTCCAGATTTTCATAAAAAAAAATCTGATAAAAAACTTCAAAGGGGTTTTTTGACTTGTACACTAACCACTGGTTAAAATATTGACGGTCGATTCCTGGCCACCCTGTATACACGCACAGCTATTTATTTTATGTCAGTTGTCTCCATACCTTGAAAATATTCAACCGGATGCCGGTTTTTGCATGGAACCGGAATATTGAATTTTAAAATGCAAAAGGAGGCCCCACGTTTCTTGATGTTACCGAAACTGCAACTGTACGAATCAATATCTCTTTATTTCGTAACAGGTATGTTTGTAGATATGTAATTGCTTATAAGAGTTATAAAAGTTATAAGCAATTGGTCATTTTTGTCAAGTTGTGTAGATGGGGCGGTTGTAATGATTTGCTACCTCGCCTACATCTGAATTATTATTATTACATACATACTTACATATTCTCACGCCTGTATTCCCAAGAGGGGTAGGCAGAGCACATGAATTCAAAAATACAGTGCCAAATTATTATTTCAAATATTATTCTGAATTCTTATTTCGAAGAAACTAATGTGGGCTTAAGCAAATGCAGAAAAAAAAAGTGTTCTTGATCTCGATATTTTTTGGGCTAATCCGTAGCTCTTCATGTAAGATTTATGAGTGAGTCTCATGGCACTTTCATGTTTAAAAATCTTATTACTGATCTATTTATTTCTGTCTATTAATAATCAAAAGTACAGGTGACCAGAGCGCTGGCGCGTTTCTGGGTTAACAAATTGGCATCGCTATTCAGAGAGGGAACGCCGTCAGCGTTTTGGGCATCTTTCCCCGAGGTAGCTGTATCGGGGATGTTTTTCATTACAATTTTTCATTACTTAAGTAGTTAATTTTTTGATATTTTTAGTTAAAAGGTCTTTGTTACTTTGTAATAAAACTGCCTACGTAATTTTTGAAATATTTATATTGTTTTTTTACTATCAAATTTTCTCTATAATTATTAGTGCCTAAAGATTACTAGCACATTCATATATAGTGATTCATTTGTACTTATTTCTGATTAAAAGGGTGTATACTATATAGGTTGGCCGGAAATCGACCATAAATATTTTAACCAGTGATGGGGTAAGCGTGTCTGAAAATCCCTGTCAAGTATTTTTCCCTGAACTTTCATATAAAAAAATTACGAAAATCTGAAAATATTGTTTAAATTATTTTACCCTGTATATTATAATGATATTTTTACCACAAACCATACCTACACTGAGTCATATATTTGGCACAGTCATTTTAATAATGTTTTCACGATAATTATTATCCTTTTATGCAAACACAAAATACGTCTGGTTTATTGTGTTTTAATAGAGCGTATAAAAGTCAACACAACTGTAAATTCAGAACAACACGACACTGGAAAAATTTATAAAGCATTTTCATGGTTTCCTAATAATTAAGAAATTGTTTTTTTTTTCATATTAATAGACGTGGAGGTATTTTATGCTCGTAAAACACTAACAATAAAATAAAAAGAAACGGTTAACAATTACCACCATCCAAAAATAAACTACTCAAAAAGGAAAATGGAAAACATCCCCAAGTCTGCTACTTCGGGGTAAGGTGCCCAAAAGGCTGGCGGCGTTGCCTCTGTGTTCCAGCCAAACATGTAACACATAATTTTGGTTAAATATTTTTATACTATTAAAAATTTATGGGCAGGTCATAAATACCTATTCAATACAATAATTGACTGACACTTATACAGGTGCGTATTGTCAGCGTCCTATTTCTGTGATCTTTCGATGAAAAATGATTATAAATTATCTCTTAATTAAAAAATGGTCATGTTTATCATCATCATCATCATTTCAGCCCAAAGACGTCCACTGTTAAACATAAGCCTCCCCTTTAGACTTCCATGCGAATCTGTTGGAAGCGACCTGCATCCAGCGTTTTCCGGCGACCGTTTTCATGTAGACCGTTTTTCTTGTGCTCTGCTTACCATTTGAGAATACAGGTGTATGTATCAAGTGGCTACGGAACGTAAAATGCTAGAACCGCTAATTAACTATCGAACGAAATTATACACTGTTGTTGCAATCCCTCGAGTTTACAGTTAGTAACATCTGGTATCCATCGCGCTTCCAAACACTTGATTCCCGAGGTTATGATAATCCAGATAAACTTTGGCTATTTACATCCACCGGCCTGCGAAGTTACGTAGTTACCGACCGTCAAATTGTCTGTCCGGGATGCAGTAAAATTTATATTTAAATAAAGGCGGGTATTGAAGAATCGTTAAAGTCAAACAACGGTTGTAATATTGGTGGCGTTCCTAATTTGAGAAAGATTTTGGCTTACATACAATAAGGTCTATAAATTCCCAAAATTAACGAAATCGGTTCGCATGTCCTCGAGTTTTAGCAAGACTAACGAATAGCTAAGTATTCATTTTTATTTGTATAGATTGTATTTATGTTGTAATGTTTTAAACTTTCGCGATTCTCACTCATATTTATATGTGACAATGTGGTGGCACGCGGCCGAAATGTCGAGAAGGTAAATAAAATCGTGATTAAGTCCCGCGTACACGTATAAGTATGTATTTATGTTTCTGCTGCACGAAACGTGTTTTTAGAGTATTTAGGGCTCTTCAAGTTTTCGTCGCTTTTGAATTAGGTCAAATTCATAAAATACTTAGTCTTGTTACATGTTACAAATTACTTTCTTTCACTTTGGTACGAAATCCTTCATTTCCAAGCTCCACTCTTACTGACCGGTTTTACGAGTATAAGAAGAACAGCTTTGCGGTTTCTTTCATTGTAAGTAGACTTCTATAAAATCTTTGCAAAAATTATTTACTTAGTCCTGTGTGGTGTCGGGACAAAATAATACTTCTCCATTTCTTCCGTGGATGTCGTAAGAGGCGACTAAGGAAATAGGTTTAGGTATGCTTTAGGCGACAGGCCAGTAATCTGTCACTATTATACTAACACTTCCACCCGTTTTTAAACCTAAAATTATGCGAAGCGTGAAGTAGTCATAATCATGGTATGGTCTTGTCTTTGTCACGTTTCGTGTGGCTCTGAATACCCAATCTGGGAACATAGGCGTGATTGTACGACTGTACGTAGTTATTTAGTTAAAACATACATACATACATATCGTCACGCCTCTTTCCCACAGGGGTAGGCGGAGACTACTTTGTTCCACTCGCTACGATCCTGACATACCTCTTTTGCTTCATCCACATTCATCAGTCTCCTCATACATGCTCGTCGGTTTCGGATACTCTTGACCTGACCTGTTTCTAAAACGTCCGCGATTTGGTCACAGAACGTCCGGACGGAATTTAGTTAATGGCAGTTAAAAAGAAAACATACAGGGTGCATCAATTTTTACAGGCGCAAAAATTTCACTAACACAGAATTTGAACAGGGAGTTTGGTGTTGGTGTGAGTAGTCTGTTAAATTGTGCAGTTTTAGGTCAATTTCTTGCTAAAGATAGCTCTATCGCCTAGCTTGTGTATTTTTTGTTGATTTCTGAAAACAGCTGTATTTAAAAACATTTAATATTTACATTTTACATACATACATACATATCCTCACGCCTGTATTCCCAAGAGGGGTAGGGAGAGCACATGAATTCAAAAATCCAGTGCCACATTTAGCAAATTCAGGGTAACTAGATGGTTAACGTGATTTTGCGGTGAAAGGTTTCTAGCCCATCGCCCACAATACACTTACCCTTTCCCTTAGTCGAATCTTACGACACCCACTGGAAGAAAGGGAGAGGTGCCACTATACCTACACATATAAGTAAGCAGTTCCCAATTTATTTAATACAATCTTTGATTCACAACTCTTCATTTCTTTCGATAACAGGCGACTAAGGTTTAGGGCCTACATTTTTGGTAACAGGTTAACAACCATGTCACTATTATACCTCTGTCATCTATGTGACAAGTAGTACCTAGTCATACATAGATTCTATGTAATGTTTAGTGTCCTCTGCTTACCTCATTGGGGAATACAGGCGTGTTGCTTACGAATGTATAATAGTGAATGCCCTACCTAGCGGTTAACCTATTTCCTTAATCGCCCGGCAACACATAGAAAATAGATCTGCTTATTTTGTACAACAGCAAGCATAACTTCTATAAATATACAGGATGGCCAGAAATTGACCGTAAATATTACAATATCTATAAATATTAAATACGAGTGGTCGGGAAAATGCGTCTGAAAACCCCTGTAAAATATTTCCTCATAATTTCCATTATAATAAGTATATATTTTATCGCACCCTGTGTTTCACCTATTTTACGTCCCGTACGCAAGTCCTGTTAGTCAGCGCGTACGCATTAGCAATAGTTTTACGTTGCAATGCTACGCGGTGACTAAAAGTCGGAGTACAAAAGACTACGAGTATTTTCAGACTTTCGTATTTTTTACATGAATGTTCCGAGATTTTTTCTTACAGGGGTTTTCAAACGCGTATACCCAACCACTGTATAAAGTATTCACGGTCAAATTCCTGCCACTCTGTATAAATGTATAATGTATAGAACTTAAAAAATTAAGAACGATTTTAGGTTAGGTCTATAATACATATAGCAGCGTATTGCTTGCTCTGACTACCCTATTTGGGAATATAAGCGTTATGTTTATATGTAGACGGTAAGTATGTATTTCTGTATCTTCGTAGTGATCACTAAAGTTCCGGGTCAGTATCCTAATGGGAATGACCTAAAGTGAAACTTAGTCATACTTATTTGCATGCTCGTAATTAGTTCGTCAATACGATATTAATTTAACGCACTATGAGCGAATTTCAAAGTCTCAATGATGTCATAGCCGGACCAATACCAAGGCATGATATCACTGCCATTCGATGCGAATCACTGAAATTCCTATTAAAATTTATAAAGGGCGCAATTTGTTCATGGATATTTATTGGCCTTTTATCTCTGATCTTCCATACAATAGACGCGGCATAATGATTAAAATGAGTTATTTACATATTTGGAATAAATACGACAGTGCTACTCAGAATCAGTGAATTTTTGAATGCTGTTAGTTTAAACTTTAAAGTTCAAAAAGTGCTCTTCACGCCTGTATTTTCAAAAGATACCTCTTTGGCAGAGGACCAAAAAAGATTCATTATTTAGAACATTTAGCATAGTTTTTGAATGATTTCACAGAAATATTATAGTGACAGGTGTCTAGCCCGTCGTCTAAAACACACACTAACCTGTTCCCTTAGCCCCATTTTACGACATTCACGAAAAAAATAGAGAAGTGTTATTCTAAACCCGACACCATACAGATAAAAAACAAGTAAATGTTGTCTTCTTAATCCTTTTTTTCTAGTTCAGCATGGATCGTGTCTCTACATGTATACATAAACAAGTAATAATGTACATTTATTAATAAATAAGTGACGCGTCAACAGTATTGACGAAACTTCAAGCAAAACAGATACGATCCGATAAAACACAAGTGCGCATTATACTATGCTCGATAGCAAAATTGTAAGCACCAGTGGAAATTCGGCAATCTCACTTCAACATGTGAAACCAAAACAGATCTACTCACGTTTTTAGACTGGTCTTACTTCGACATGTTTCGGGCCAATTCGTGGCCCACCATCATCTGGAGCTACGCGCTACGGCACCGTAGACAGCGCGACTGCTTAACACAACTGACAGCAGTTTACAGCTACCCACATTTTCGTCTCCTAAGGCTCGTTCACACCAACCACAGACGTAATACAATTGATCCACAAAAAAGTAACCGTATCTGATCGATCATGTTGCCAAGATAAACGTAATAAAGATTTCCTTTGCTCGCACTATGACGTTCCATGTAAATAGGATCAACGGTGGGCCAAAAAACAATTGGTATGATGGTACCCGGCCAATCAAAAAAATATGTAAAATAAAACTTTGCGCAAAAGTCTTCATTCCACTTGAAGCCGGATAATAAAGTAAACGAGTTTTACACTTATTTAACCTTCGAATACATTTATTGACCCTATTAACTATTAACGCGATGTTATTACTTGTTTTAATACGTGCATTGATATCTAGTTGTTGAGTCATGCCGTCAAGTATCTATGAAATAGAGATTTATTGTGTTTTGGGATCGATTTTGCATTTGTCAAAACTCAGATCTTTAACCATGCTATTTGCTCTAGTCGTCTACTATGAATTCTTTGCTGTGGTAAAAAAAAACGATCTGATAAAGATATTTCTGCATTTTTTTAAACACCTTGGATAATAATGATTTTAGCTCTTAATTCATGTACCACCACTTTTCATTATTGGCCAAACTCTTTCTTATGAAAAGCACCTACTACATAATGTTTGTGTTCATTTTCATTCTCGATAGATTTCAGAGTCACTTTACATTTAAACTAATTGTAATGAAATGTGGTTATTTCATAATCCATAAGTTGGTTCATAGTTTTTGTATTGTCTTTTCTTTTTTGGGACACAGTCCAATGAACAATAAGTTCAGGCAATATGTTTAGCTTAAACCATATTAGGTTGCACCTATACATTCCTTTTAACTTCCAATATTTCTCCATCCAAATTGCAATCTAAGTACTTAACTCTAGAAAAGTGAATATAACTGCTTTTCATATAAAGCTGTCTATTGCTTCTCGATCTGAATTGAATATACCTACCGCTAAGTCATAATATTTGTGAATGGATGTGTTCCAAATGTTCGCAACAGAGTTGATTGTAGCGGAAGAAAACTCGTACGTCGATCTTTGTGAGTAATCGCTAAATTCACATGATCATCTTCATTTCATTTACTTTCGACCATGAACGCAATTGTAAAGTCTATATATTATGGTAGGTACGTCATGGTCTCATCAATGACGGCATTTCTGAAAATATTGCCGAAATTAATTGAAATGTCTTTCATCATTACTACGAGTATTTAGCACTATACTCCGTTTATTTTAAGATCTCTCTCACAGAGTCATCTGTAAGTAAGCCCAAGGCATGTTCGCAAATAATGATAACTTTTATATTGAAAACATTATACCAAACAATAATAAGTGTTATTGCAATAAAAAAAATAGTTTTAACCTTAGAATTCCAGAGAAAATTTCAGCCGTTGAGTTTCCAATCTTAAAATACGAGTAAACAGAGTATAGAATAGTGTAAAGCAAAGTCCCTTCTTGCTGTTTGTCCCTATGCATGCGTTAATCTTTAAAACTATGCAACGGATTTAAATGACAGCGAATTGCATAAAATACCGACTACGAGTATTTTTCGAGTTAATACAAAATTTTGCTCGCACAAAAATAAATAAAATCAAGGGATTTATAGGGAAAAATAAAATAACTAAGTCACTATGACCAATGCTACAATGGCGTTATTAGTAATCGCTAAATGTCGTAAGTAAAAAGTGCATAATAAAACATTGAGTCAGTTCAATGGTGCATTTTACCAAACAAGGACAATATTTAGTCTTTGAATATGTCACTCTTTACTCGAAACTAAAAAGCAATTTTTCATAAAAAAGCGGGCGAGTGTGTGTTATTCCAAGACGTTTATTATATTCTAGTCTGGTTTTTATCCTTAATGTTTACAATTACTAGTGATTTAGTGACAAGGACTCATGCTGACAACGCGTATCCAAAATCGAGGGATAGGATAAAACAATTGTTTTTGCAAGAACTAACAAATGAAATTGTCAAACGACATGCAAATCATACAACAACTTCAAGCCTCTACTCCCAAACGGGGCACGCAGAGCTCACGAAACTTCATTATTTTTTTTAGGTGTAGTTACGTAGAAGGGCTATACATAGTAGTCACATTTTGCTAGAAAATTGCCTAAAGTTTATCTTAACCTACCTACCTTAACCTCTCACGGAAGAAATGGGTAAATCGTTGCCTGTCCCCTTTTTTCCGATTTTGGTTTTGTTATTTTCAATAGATAAAGTTAGTGATAGATACCGATTCAAGAGAACACGTACCTACATGATATGTAATAAACAAAATATTGACAAACTTAGATATTTTATTGTGATGTCGTAAATTTTTAATATATTAAAAAAAATCTACATTGGACCAGAACGAAGCAGAGGCGGGTCGCCAATTCCTCAACAAATTAAATA
>BHDV01011461.1:22697-32967 GCA_005406045.1 Adoxophyes honmai
GATTATTGTTAATATTGAATTGAATAGAAATAACTTCAATAGCAATACTGCAAAGTTTCAAAAACATTCTCAATATAAGTAAAAAAATATAAGCAAAATATACTTTGAATCGCTCTCCTGTAAAGTTGCCGATTTGCAGATCCGACGATTTTAATAGGGACGGGCGAATTTTTGACTTACGCGGTATTGTTAGCTAAGTGACGACTTACGAAAGCCAGCTCGTGCGTTTTCGAAAAAATTACATTAAAACAGAATGACTCTCAACCAGACATTGTAATTTTTGTGCGTAACCGTGACTAAAGAACCCGTCGCCCGTAAGAAGATACAAGCTCTGAACGTGCTGTGTTTATTTAATTAACCAGAAATCCTTCAAGCCACAGGAAATTATCACAGTGAGTTCACTCCAGTTGCCAATTTGCCGGCTGAGAGACACGCAAAGGACGGAAAGGACTTTCTGCCTTTGCCTATTCTTTGTGGAATAAAAATTGTTGCTTTATGGTGTGCTGTTACAGGATTAGTAATGGATAAGGATAAAATATAAATAATAAACACAGTAATAATAGGATTAAATAACAGTTGCAATTTAATTTACATTTTATATTTCCTCGATAACGTGCGTAATAGCGTGATAAAAAGAAGTATGGTCTAAAAGGGGATATTGTAACAAGCATAGAGAAAAGCGTGTTGCGTTGGTTTGGGCACGTTGAGAGAAAGGATGAAACAAGGGCGTGTAAGCAAATCTACAACGGAAGTGTGTTAAAGCAAGTCGGTCGATGGCGCATTCAAAGAACGCATAACTACCAGATCGGATTTTATGAATTATTAGGCTGTGTGCTGTTAAAAATTGTATCAATTTGCATAATAAAATGTCTGTGACTAGGCGATTATGGAAACTCATAAAACAAGTTGACACTTTACATGACGTAGTGATAACTGCGCAAAATAGTACTGTCCGATTAGTTAAATCTTAGGTACGCAATAATCTAATTGTTTTACCACGAATATCCGCTAATATTTCAGAGTACCTACTGTTGAATAATAACTGAACAGTTGTGTTATTATTGTGCCCACTTGTTACAATGTAATGTAGACGTACGTCTTGTCTTCTAAAAGAGTTTAAACTTTGCCGTTCCTTATCAGACACAGTAGTAGTGACCTCGTTTCCTGGTTTACACCAAGGGAGTCCGTAAAAAAACAAAGTCCCATTTTCCTGCGAAATAAATCCACAACCGCAAGACACAAACTTTTATTACTTCCAGCACCTGTGACGTTTCTTATTACTTTTTCATCGTCTGTTGCATTTTTACCAAACTTAAGCTGTTATGTTTTATAATTATGGCTTTTTTAAGGACCTCGTTCATGATCTCTTATCAGATACTTTTTGAGAACATTGCATGAATTGCCATAAATCGAAATATGCCAAATGGACAGAAATCCAAGTACCCACCATCTTTAAAATAGAATAACTTTATAAATTTCATACTGGAAAGTTATAACAATTACTTCTACGTAAGCCTTTAAATACCTTTAAAAAAATAACTATTATTATTCGAGCAATTTGATCAATGACAAGAAACATTCAACGACAAGACTTTAGCCAGAAATCTCGTCTGAAAAAGACAATAGTTGACAGTTTTCTTACCATATTGTACCTGAAATAGAAAATGGTCCTTTACCTTTGTATGCAGGTAAGCCAAATTTGATCACACTGCGTAGGTACATATACAAATGCAAAATTGAAGATCCCAGGAAGTGAATCGACTGAGAAGAGGGGTCGCATATAAATGAATATTGAGATTTGGATCTCCATTATATGCAAAACAGGATATGCGGTCTCCATGCCCGAAGCGGTAAAATACGTAGGTCAACAACGTCTGTAACAATTCCAGTTGGCAACAGAGTTTAATTATAAAATTTATTCATCTTTTTCTGCGCGCAGTGTCGGGTTCACAACTAACTTAATTTCCTTAAGGAAATAAGGCTGAAGTTTGGGAGTGTGTGTGTTTGGTATTCCTTCACGCGAAACTTATACCAATTTTGATAACATTTGGTATACAGGAAGCTGACACCCTGGGTTAACGCATAGGCTACTTTTATCCCGCGGAATAGTCACAAGCGAACTCTACACAGAGTCGCGGGCAATAACTAATCAAATCGCCAGGTCATTTAATCCAAAATAAGCCTAAATTACGATCGGGCATAACAGTAAAATGTGTTCATGGTAGGGGTAACGCCGAATTTGATAGTGAAACGACTTTACTTATCTCTATGGATATTAAGTGCGCGTGTTATCTTGGTTAGCGAACATTAACGGACGTATTTTACGTCATTTTATTTAAACTGTACATTCCGTAACTGTACCTACCACAAATGTTCAGTAAAAAAAAAGTTGTTTATCGTTACTCGATTCATTCATTCGTATATTACGCTTGTATTCTCAAATACGATTGGCAGAGCTACATACATACATACATATTCTCACGCCCATATTCCCATGAGGGGTAGGCAGAGCACATGAATTCCAAAATCCAGTGCCACGTTTAGCAAATTCAGGGTAACCAGATAGTTAAACGTGATATTGCGGTGACAGGTTGCTAGCCTATCGCCCACAATACACTAACCCTTTCCCAGAGTCGACTCTTACGACACCCACGGGAAGAAAGGGGGAGGAGCTATTCTAACCCGGCACCACACGGGCAGAGCTACGTACATATATACAAAACTTTAACTATTGTACGTTTCGTAGTCACTTAGCATATTTTAAGATAATGCGGGTAATTAATATAAAAACTACTAGTACAATAATAATGATTTCCAGTTTTACCTTATCCTGAGAAAAAAACGACTCTTTTATCTCTTCACTAGGTCTCTATCCGAATAATCTTTGAAAACCCATTGTTGCAGCTTCTAGTTTCTAAAAACTCAGCGTGCGTCCGGTCTTAGAATTATTAGGTTAAACAAACAAAATACGCCTTTAAAATAACAATACAAGTTGTTCAAAATGTATCCAAATAAATTTCCGGGAAGCCTGTAATGATTACAGAAATTATTTGCGTAGACGAAAACGTGTTATTCCAATTTGTATCGCAAATTACTACGACGGTTTACAAGACCAACATGCAAGATTGTGTGGAAACAACTTCGGGCTTGTGGCTTTTAGTCTTGTGAGAATTACAGAGCACCTAAATCATGAGAGAACAAAACACAGGCAAGTGTAGTTCGGTCGGTAGCAATTGGCGTGAGAATTGTTTACATTCACATACACATCACCAGGTTTCTATACATTCATGCCTATATACACATCACCACGTCTCTAAATCTCAAAGTGGAGCGCTCGAAAACATGCAGAACAAATTCATAGATTCACATAAACATATGTATAAACAAACATTGAAAGCCGTCAAACTTGTGGCATCCCTCTTTTGAACAAATCCAATAAAAACCATTCGTAGTCTCTTTTAGGGCGTTTAGGATTAAATTTAAATAAAAATGGCATATCAACATTACTTATACATGTTAAGATTATTAAGCAGTATTGTAGGTAAGTAGGTACTTTATTTATGCTTCATTTTATTTGACAAACAAAAAATTTCGAAAATACAGTGCTTAGAAGTCTCGAATGACGTCATTAAGTGGTACGATTTTACCAAGGCATAATGTCACAGACCCCCACTCCGGAAGTTTGATGATCCATACCTTTATTGATTTTTAATCACTTGATAAACCCAAAAATTGTCTTCTATATTTTTTTATACTTAGTTTAACTGAAGAACTGATTAGAATGGTATATTTTTAACTCGACGTCCTCATTAAAACAGTGCTTTAGTGTTAATTTTTTGACAGCAAACAAATGACTAATAAATCACGCCGCCTCTTTGAAAAATGATCAAAGCCAAAACATTTGGCTCTAATTAATCTTGTTTTATAAAAACCGGCAGAGCGAAACCCACTAAAACAACTAGGAATTGAATGAAACTTGGAAACACTTCGCACAAGAGCTTTCAGCAAGAATATCGGAGCTCATTTCGACGGTACACAGCAGTTTGCGCACCGCAACTTTGTATTGCATTTCATAAATATCTTAACTGGGAATTTCCATCCGTTAACTATTTCTGACTGGCTGCTCAGAACAAGAACATTACAGTTTGGCATTTTGTTCTTTTTTGCAAAAAATATGCAAAATAATGATGACAATTAGCTCAATCAAACCCGTATTCCATAGGTATTAGGTACATTATTTTAGTAAAATAAATGTGGTAGGCACTGTAGGCAGAGCACACGGAATGCCGCAAAAACGAATTCTTCGGTATTTCGTGTTTCGTCGCCAGTTCTATCATATTTTTTTTAGATAAGAAGGATACCGTTAGCCGCTAGCTGTACTTTAACCTTTCATTAGTCGCTTCTTACGTTATTGACGTATGCCGCCGAGGGGAGGTGGCTATTGAGCGACTTGTCGTGCAGGGAAAGGTCGAGGGTACCAGGCCACGAGGAAGATCGCCTATGAGGTGGACCGACCAAATTAAATCGGCAATTGATGGCTCATCGTCACTACACGAATGCACGAGGAAGGCGGCCATCAGAGAGGAATGGCGGCGCGTTGTGAAGCTTGCCACCAACACCTGAAATGATGACCACGACCGCTCTGTCAAGAGCGACACCGACAAGGAAGACGTTATTGACGAATAACGAATGGAAAAAAAATATAGGAATGTTGCACCCGTTAGCGTGTGAGTTATTTTAAAATCCTGAACGGTATTTCTAGACGCATTTTGATATTAAATAGTGAGCAGGTACTTTCACAAAAAAATGCATATTACTTATTTTCTCGGAATTGACGCATTGAAAAAACAAGTTCATACAAATAAAAGTTTCCGATCGATCTAAAATTAGATTATAGACGTTCTAGTGGTGTTAAATTTGATTTCATGGTGTTTATTTTTGCAACATTAGGCTTAAAAACGGTGACTTCATGACTTGATGTAAACTTGACTCGGAAATGTGTACGCACAAAGTGTACCGTAATACCTATTTTGAATGAGTCATTGACATTAGACGCACTTTGTAATAACTCAGCAAACATTCCAGTCCACGATCTATTCTCAAGGGACCTTTGCTCCGAATCGTAACTAGTAATACCACGAAACCATCGCAATGGTTTGAGTAGTTCCCAAGTTGACGTCTGCGAATTACAAACAGCGCCTAATCCAGAAGTTTACGGCAACTTTGGCCGGAATTAATGTTCAGAAATAACACTGGCACCGAACTAACCGAATAGATTACGCAACGCGTACATACATAAATACATACTATCACGCCTGTGTTCCCAAATGGGGTAGGCAGAGCACACGAAACGTACATACTACATAACATACATAGGTATATAACCGTCACGTCTTATTCCCTGCGGGGTTGGCAGAGACAACAGAGCGCCATTCGCATCTATTCTGACATACTTCTCTCGCTTCACTCACATTCATCACGAAACGTGACATAGACAAAACCATGATTATGATTATATCATGCTTCGCAGCCACTTCTAGCATAGTTTTAAGTTTGCAAAGATGGAAGGGACAGGTTGTTAGCCTTTCGCCTAAAACATACTTAAATTTATTTCCTTAGTCACCTGTTACGATCCACGGAAGAAATGATGAGGTGTTATTCTATCCCGACACCACACGAGAGAAATAACACTGGCACCGAACTAACCTAATATTACCGCAACGCGTACGGAAGCTTAAATACACAGGGCCTGGCGAAGAGTCTAGGCGAAGGAAAACATTGTTTTCTACCAACCGACACGAATAGAGATGCACGCGAGATAGACTAAACCTGTAACTGTCTGACTAAAGTCGTCAGAGAGAATAGGAATCTAATAACGCGAGCGTGTAGTCCATTTAACTAAAAATTGAACTTTTAATTAAAATTCTCTGCATGTACCTATTATTACCGTATTGATCTAATATCATCTAAAAAGTGACTCCTCTCATTTTTAATCCTTGGATTTTTCGATTGAGCTGTATTTATGCCTGTATTCTCTAATTAGTTAGGCAGAGCAAATTTCTAGCATTTTTTAGATTGTAAGTTAGCAACATGTCACTATTGTACCTGCCACCTCAAAACCTAAATAATACTATGCTAGAATTGGCCACAAAACTTGAAATAGTCATTGTTTTGTCTATGTAGCGTTTTGTGTGCTCTGCCTACCCCGTTTGGAAATACAGGCGTGATTGTATGTATGTATGTATGTAAGTTAAAAGGTATAATAATGACAAATTACTAGCCTGACACCTGAAATAAACCTTAACCTATTTCCTAAGTTTTGAATTTTCTGAAATATAGAAAACAAAAACCTCTAACTGTGTCAAATTTATGTTAAAATGACACTTGAAGTGTTTATCTCTTCTCGCTTAACGAACTTCGGTTACAAAATCCTCACGTAACGAACTCAACCTTGATCCGTTAGTCTTGAACTTGTCAGAAACGAGCCACGACGACTTCATTCGTGTATCGACGGCTATTGACAGCTCTGTTGTACCAAAACAGGCAGAACGACTAAAAAAACTGTTTTGTCTGCCGGTTAGATTATTGAGAAATACAATTGTGATTAAAATTACGTCATTATATACGTTGTATGTGTATCACGCTTGTATTCCCTAATGGCTCTATCAGGTAACCACGAACAGCATATATTTAGGTGATAAAATAGATGAAAGAGGTGTTAATAGTGACAAGTAGTAGCTTAACGCCAAAATCATACGACACCGGATGAAATGGAGAGGTGTTATCAAAGCCCGACAACACACTGCTCAACTCTTACCTACCTAGGATTGACGTCCTAAACCCCAACTTCGTAATTTTGTATTATCTTTATTGATTTTTGATGATTTGATGATGACTCAATTGGTATCAAAGCTTATGAGTACGGAAACCCTTACGGAATCACATACGTATTACGGCACACCTTTTATGGTAATTGAAAAAATAAAGTCCTGAGTGAATAAAAATATGTACAAAGTACTTAATAGGAAATTTATTCCGAACTTTCCGGGAAATATTCAAATACCCTGCAGACAAACTTTGCGATGATAATTCATACGATAGAAATACGGTTAAGTAGGCTCGAGTATTTGTAAAATAAATAGATTTTATCATAAACTGAATAAAACGGTGTTGTCATGCCTGCATTCTGAAATGGGGTAGGCAGAGCGCATGAAAGGTTACATGCAAAAAAAATAGTACTTAATTCTCGTTTTGTAGCCATTTTTTGGATAATTTTGGATCTAAACAGGTGAAAAAGACAATAATACAACGATAAAGGGCAAAATCAGAAAGTTGCATTTGCGTTAAGAATTAGTTAAAATTACTATCAACTCATACAACCATTCATTGAGCAAGTTCAGTCCTCTGCAAGTTACATGGCTAGATTTTTTTATAGTGAGGGTAAAAGCGAACTTATACCTAGTATAAAAAATCTTGCCATCTAAGTTCCCTTGCTGGAGACAAAAAAGTTTTGGGTTTTCCCGTAAATGCATTATTTCTACCGCTAATTGATCACGAAATGCTTACACGTTTTTGATAACCCATTTAAAGGTGAATGTCGTGACTTTTGTTAACAGTCTGTTTGAGATTGATAGCTGTAAGTGCACTTCTCGACTTAACTTGTTTGTAAATGTCGGTATCCCATTTAGACCGGCTTAGTTTTAAAAGGGTAATCCTCTTTCTATATTAAGAGTTAATGGTAACACCAGGAAATGTCTGGGTTCGGATAAGGTGTGGGAATGGACTTGACATTATATTGACCACTTTGCGCGTATACCTATTTATCATTGAATGTCACATTTTACTTATGTCCATTTTACTTTGGCACGACTCGTCTTATGCATTTATGGCAAAAAGTTCCATTTGTTTTAAATTTTAATTGATGACGGCTAATCTTTTAATTGGAAGTAAAGAGTTAAATAAAACTTAGATAATTTTGTTTTCCGTTTTGTTACCATGTTGAAAAATATTCAGTGCCACCGTAATTTATTGAAAAAATTAGCGACAAACACAGCCGCTGTAAAATTAGAAATGTTAAGTATTATGATCTTTATGTTAAGACGATAAATAAATAACATAGGAAATAGGTTAAGATACATTTTAGGCGACAGGCTAACAACTTATGATCACTTTTATACCCGCCAACTTAAAACCTAAAAAATGTATTAGAAGTGGCCACAAAACGTGAAATAGCCATAATTTCCTCTATGCAGCGTTTCATGTACTCTGCCCACATTTATAAATACAGGCGTGATGTATGTACGGTACCTAAATAACACCACGATTCGAATGATCACAAAATTAATGACATATTCTACCGTAGTTCAATTAGACGTAGGTACTGTCATATCTGACTAGATAGCGTAACCGACACATCGGAACATAGGTACACATGAAACTGCCATTATTATAATTATTTATCATAATATATGTTACAAACTGATTGGAATATAGTTACACAGACAACCTTGAACGTGACGCGTTGTTAAATGCATTGTTGTCAGTTAATATTCGTGTCACACTCGACGTTATCTTGTTAACTGTAGACAACTTTAGATTCATAATTGTAATGATAATGACTAATCCTAACAACGAGTTATATTGATTCCAGCTGACATTTAATTACATGTATTGTGTGGTTTTCGATGTCGTAAGCTTTTGAAAAAAAAGATCATGGCCGTGCCTCGTTTGCGTTCTATTTACCCAGTTATAATTCTGTAACGAGTTAATCTCGATATAAAGACGACGGATAAAACAGTGAATATGTACTTTATTTTATTTATTTCATTACAAAATTTAATTTTAATTTCTATTTTTTTTACCAAACAATAATGAATTAATGAATAACCCACATTAACACACAAATTTCTATATGAAAAGTGGATTTAGTCAAAACTGACATATTTCAAGACTATAATAATTATCCTCTTGTGGTTAAATTGACCGTTAGGTACTGATGCTGACTCAATGTTTTCGTTACTTTTTCCTTAGGGACCAATAACGCTTAAATAACTTAATAACTCATTTTCCTCACTATTTTTACTGGAGAATATTCTAAATACGTTAGTTTCTAAGTGAAATATCAAACAAAGCAGTTATAAAATACCTAGAGTACCTACAAAAATATCTTAAAATCAAAATCTTAGTTAATTCCTAAACCCAAGGTGTTATTTAAGTAACACCTATTGTTATTTCAACCTCCAACTAACGTTGAATGGTAGACTCTTCAAACGGAAACGGTTAAGCAGTAATGATGATTTGAAATTCATTTTCTAATTCAGCATTCGTGCCTTCAACAGTAATTTGAAGAACGATTTGGCTAGGTACTTAGAACTCTTTCTCACACCACTTTGCAAATTTCTTAAGTTAGTAGTTAGGACCTCCGTGTGTTGTCTGGTTAAGAAATCCAAATATCAAAATTCAAAATTTTATTTATGCAAATAGGCTCCTAACAGCACTTTTACACGTCATTTTCGAATCTACCAGCGCTTCGGAAAGACCATCGTTGCTAAGAAGAATGCGCCGCAAGAAATTTGGCAGAAAGTCATTTCTTCAAAATATTTTTTACAACAAAAAAAAATGATAACAATAAAAAAGACAAAAAAAAACAAATACAGAAAAAGAATAACAGCTCGTCATCTCTTCCGTGGATGTCGTAAAAGGCGAATAAGAAAATGGGTCAAGGTATGCTTTTAGGTGACAAGCTAGCAAGCTGTCACTATTACTATTATACCTATTTTATCGACATTAATCCCTAGAAACTATGCTAAAAATGCCTAAATCGTTACGGGATACGTGCGTGTTTCATAGTTGTATTTAGTACTTAGTTAAGTAAAATTCTTCTGTATTTTATCGTAATACCAATTTTCTAAAAAGTATTCCACTAGTAAACTGATAGCGTAAAATTGGCCGATATTACGTTAAAAGCCTATTTTATTTGCGAAACACTTAAATGCGACAAAATCCGCAGCTTACAATAGTTAACGCGCAAAGCTGTTGCGATTTCGAAGCGGCAAAATTATGGATACACAAATAAAACTGCTGGCTACGTAGCCAATAACAATGCCTTGTTTAAAACCAGATAATGTTACATTGTTTTTTTCTAACGGTACTAATTAAACAAAATGATTCCTCATTGATATGAATTTGAAACCCTCGTGCATAGATTGCTTTTATACGCATTTAAAATTGAAACGCTCAACCTGGTCTCAGCCACCAATTGAATTGAACC
>BHDV01011467.1:19330-54761 GCA_005406045.1 Adoxophyes honmai
AAAGCTATAAATTGGTATATGGGCTATCTCTTCTGTGCTACCCCAAAATTAACGCGAGCGGAGCCGCGGGAAAAAGCTAGTTATTATCTAAACCTATGTCTGTACCTGTGGTGTCGCACTAGTATAACTACTCTTAATTTCTGAAAATCAGCAGGAAGAAATCCCTTAATCTTTCTTCGCATTTGTACCTGTATTTTTAACCGACTTCAAAAAAAGGAGGAGGTTCTCAATTCGTCGGTATCTTTTTTTTTTATGTGTGTTCGCTGATTACTCGAAGACGCCTGGACCGATTTGGAAAATTCTTTTTTTGTTTGAAAGGATATAGTTTCCAGGTGGCTCCATTGTCAGCATATCTTGACCTGATGATGGAATATGAGGGAAATCGAGGGCAACCCTCAAATTTTATAGGCACAGGTAATGTTTTTAGTACATTTTTCAAAGCTACACCAGTATTTACGTTTGGCAGTAAAAAATGACTGAACTGATGATGGAAGGTCAACTCCTTAATGCTTAGGAGTTAAAAGATAATTCTTTCAATACTGAATGCACCTGCAGACTGGAAATTGTAATTTCAGTAATTAGTCAGGCCTGCTGGTGATGGAAGTCACCCTCATTAGACAAATGCTTTAAATTTAGCCCAAATTTGAAGTCGGTTTTTTTGTTTAAAATTATGTTCTGTGCACGCACGAAATAACAATATTTCGTCATGTTTATTTTGTACGATAAAGAGTTACATACATACATACAATAAGTCTAGCCTAGATTAGCGAGGCACATAGATTAATTTTCATAATTACAAACCGCAATCCTCAAGAGGAATATGCCGGCTGGTTTAGCACACGTGCTCTGTTTATTTAACGTTAATTAAAATTACAATATGCTCTTGTTATCATTCGCTAAGTCAACTTGGAGTTTCGCTCGCAGGATCCGAGATTTAAAGGCTAGCCTCTTGTTTTGTGAATTTTGTGGAAAAATCCTGAAAAATCACAAATACCCCGCCCGCATCCGACCGGATCGGAAAGAATTTATAAATAAGATTTCTCAAAAAGTGGTATACATAATTTGTAGCTACAAATCTAATCTTTAATAAGTAAGTAAGGAAGTAAGTAAACACCGTATTGTACAAAAGGAAATTACCCGAAGTACAAAAAACTCATATAAGTACAAGTGAAATGGCGAAGTACGACGGCAGACTTATCCCTTAAGGGATCTCTTACAGCCAACCTTTGAGAGCCAGAGAGGAGATTAACCTTGGCGGTGTCGAGATAGAATAACACCTTTCAATTCTTTATCTTCAGTGCTTTGGCTACCTAATGGCTACCTAATGGCTACCTGTCACTATTATACTACCACTTCCATCTGTTTTAAACGTAAAGTTAAGCTAAAAGTGGCCGCAACGCGTGAAATAGGCAAGGTTTTGTCTAAGTCATGTTTTGTGTACTCTGCCTCCACCTTTGGGAATACAGGCGTAACCGTAACGTATGTATGTATTATTTCCAACTTAGCACGAATACTCTCAACCTATGCCAGCGTTAAGGCCGGCCACATACATACGGAATTTTTCTGATTCGGAATTCCGAATCGGAAAATCGAACGCAGTCAATCCATACAAAATCTATGGACCGCCACACACATTCGTAAGCTTTTTTTTCCGAATGTGTGTGGCGGTCCATTGATTTTGTATGGATTGACTGCGTTCGGAAAGTCTGATTCGGGATTCCGAACGGAAAAATTCCGAATGTATGTGGCCGGCCTAAACAATAACTTCTCTAGCTCACATTCCATGCTTGTCTCACAAGTAACTTCACAATAGAGCGTCTAGTGTATTGAAAACGATGATGGACTCGATAACGATATCGTTTACGAGTTATCGCAAAATTGTATGGAAACTGAGACAGCGCCGCCAGCGGAACGTTTGCACAACTGCCACGGTCGACGCGTCTTCATACAATTCCGCGTTCATTTGCAAACGAAATCGTTATCGAATTCATCATCGTTTTCGTTACACTAGACGCTCTGCTCCCTTCCCCTACAATGCCGATATTTCTCAATCGTAAGATAATCCTACGATCTTCTACAATTGATACGGCATTTCATCATAATTCTTCCGCTTTGCAGGCAATTCCCTGGGACCATCTGGCCTGTTCCCAAAGGATTTGTGGTACCATCGTTTCTCTATAGCAAGTCGGTTACCCCCTGTGTAATAGATTGCGATCGAGTTTGTGACTATGAGAGTAGATTGTTGTCAGTACATCTAGGAATCAATAAATTCCTGAGCCATCTTATAAACTACTTACAGTTTGACAAATGACATCTTTATTACGTTTATTGGGATGACGTTCGCACCAGAGTTCATGTCAGTTTTCTATCAAGGTCACTAGGATCTTTTCTATTAAGGACTATCATAACATAAAACTAAACCATAAGTACTATACACACACACACACACATACAGAGAGAGAGAGAGAGAGAGAGAGAGAGAGAGAGAGAGAGAGAGAGAGAGAGAGTTTTTTCATCAGAAAAAATACACGTCGAACCAAAAGGGTCTGAAACATATTTATTTCCCTTCCGACGAAACTGCACCACATCATGTAGATTATAAAATATCTTTTGCTCAGTTGCGTGATTTCAATCTTTGCTATGAATTCAGATCGAGAACCCTTAGTATCCCAGCCAGTACATTATCTATAAGCGACTTCATTTAGCGGAAATTCAAGTTATCCCGAAAAAAATCCCAGAAGATAACCAGCATTCTTTCTTGTGTAATTAGTTCTTTTGATTTGAAAAGCTTTGTTCATTGACTGTTTGAAACAGGGTTAACGTCATTACTTATTTCATCGTCAACATCATCGGTCATGAATTAATGTAAGGTAGCTTCATATTCATTACCTACCCATGATCGAGTCTCTAGATTAAACAAAAAACTACCGTAAGACTCACTAATAGTGAAATAAACGGATCTACTCACCTTATTTTATATCGAGATTAGCTCGACATGTTTCGGGCTAATCCGTGACCCATGATCGTGACGCATCAGTTTGTCTGGACAGCGCCTCCCAGCGGCACGTTTACACAACTGTCGTGATCGACAAGACAAGTAGCGTTCCCATACATATTGCGTAACGCAGACGAGAGTGACTCGTGTTCAGTGCGTCTAGTGTGTTCATTTCGATGGTGCAGTCGTTAACGAATTCGTTTGCGAGTTGTCGCGGAATGTATGGAGTCTTGTCGACCGTGGCAGTTGTGCAAACGTTCCGCTGGCGGCGCTGTCTCGCTTTCCATACAATTTTGCGATTACTCGCAAACGAATTCGTTTACGACTGCACCTTCGAAATGAACATACTAGACGTACTGAGCGTCTAGTGTATTGAAAACGATGATGGAGTCGTTAACGAATTCGTTTGAGAGTTATCGCGGAATTGTATGGAGACGTGTCGACCGCGGCAGTTGTGCAAACGTTCCGCTGGCGGCGCTGTCTCGGTTTCCATACAATTTTGCGATAACTCGCAAACGAATTCGTTAACGACTGCACCGTCGATTGGAACACATTAGACACTCCGATGGTAACGACGACACTTGGGGCACTGTTCATTGGGTTTCCAGACAATAACGGTGATAATACCATCACCTTCTACATCATTTTACGTTTACGAAGCTCCGTAAAAACATTCATTTCCATAAAGCCTGTAGATTGCTCGTAAAGAGCCGACGGGTGCCGTAAACAATTTATTTGCATTATAAATAGGTATAGCCCTGACTTTAAAGATGCAGTGTTACCCCTTCCTTTTGCTGAGAACCTGGTATTCGAGCATCCTGGTAACGAATGGATTAACCTCTCGTATGCTACGGAGCAGATCTGCTCCATTTTAAGGATATCTTTTTTTTATTTTTATTTTAATCACCATAATTTGTAGATATTGAAACAGAAGAGGCTCGAATGCAGTATATTTTTCCTTTCCCGCATACGAGGGGTTAAGGAAGAAGTATAGGTAGAAACGTTATTATGTAAAGCTTAATAATACAACACACTCTTTATTGGACACCAAAATGATCGATGTAATTTGAATTTCAGAAATTAAAAAACACGGACGCAATACACGGCTTTGACTCGTAAGCTACTAAGCGATCTCGCTAAGGCACATAATAGGTGTATCAACTTATCAAAGAGTATAGGAGGTCCAATCCAGGACATTTTAAGCGCAAACAATTTTGCCATTCCTTTCAACCGTTACCATGTTAAACTGCGGGGTAGAATTCTGTCTAAGACAATATTTAACGACAGAACAAATTTAAAAAGGTGGTTGAATTGGGCTATAATCATTGACTCGCAAAAGGGGAAGTTTTTTGTAAGAAATGTTCACTACTTCAATATCTTTAGGGAATCTTATGCTGGCAGCTCAAGAATTTATAGTTTAACAACAGTTAAAATTCCTCATAAATAACACCAAGACATAGATCAACCTGCATCGCTTGGCAGCATCGCTACTGTAACCACCTTGTTCTACAAACCACCAAAAACTGCAGACCTCCCTCAATCTTCTCCCTGCAAATGAAACTAACCAGTAATGTGCAAGCAAATTCAACTCTAGAGCTCTACGTAAATCGGTTGATCATAGCGCAGATTCCAAAGAATTTTGATACAAACACCACCCTAATACAAACGGCTAAGGTGAAAGATTGGTTAATACCATACAAGCAGAGTTTCCTAAGATTTATCATGGAGAAAAACAAAATATAAGGATGTTGAGTGCGTGGCGCTTTCGGTATGGTATGAAGAAGATTCAGTTAAAAGACGAGTAATATTTCTGTTGTTTTGTAAGTAAATGACGTTACAATAAAAAGACAACATTAACAATTTGCTTGTTTCCCAAAGAGTGTAAACAGAGTACACAAAATTATACAAAGCCAAAATCGTGACTTTCATGTCTCATTATTTCCTTTAAGCATAGTTTTAGGAGTAAACTTAGTTGGAATAGTAGTGTAATTAGTGGTATAATAGAGACAGGTTGCTAGCGTGTTATTTAAAGTTTACCTAAACCTTTTAACATAGTTGCCTCATATTTCCCTCTGACGATATTCCTACAAGAAAAATGGAGTGGTTTTATTCTATGTCCGACACCACACGGGCTTGATGAGATAATATAGTGCCTTTTTTGTTTTAGTTATTGTAAATGCCGTTTCTTTCCGGCGTTCTTTTGAGTGTATAGTTATGTCACGTTTGGTACCCGCTTTAAGCACAATTCAAAGTTTAAAGTTTGATAGAAAAGGTTTAAAGTGACAAGTTGATAGCTTATTCCCTGAATCATAATCTTAACCTGCATACTTAATCGCCGCAAGTGTACGTATGCTCCATTGATAGGTTCATTTAGAAATGTTTTCTGTGAGGAAAGACTCCAATAGTGCTCTCTCCAGGCACCTGTTATGACTGGGGCCCAAAGTCCACAGAGAGGAAGTTAGAAGTTGTACTTAAACAACTGAACGTCGAAACTCCGTTAGCGGGATGTAGGATGCCACATTGACAGTTGAAGTTCTACTACGCGACGATAGGTGGCGCTAGGTCGCTACATCTTCAACGAAGGTACAGCGTTCTAAATTGAAACAGTAATTCCTAATTGGAAAAAGAAGAAGTACGAAAACATAGTCTTCATTATAAAGTATTGAATGCATTGAAAGCATCTGCGTGCTTCAGCGCAGATTCCCCGTGGGAAATTTATCGAATATTTTAGAGAACAAAGTGTTTTCCTTGTTTGGCGTTGGGTTTAGAATAACGCCTTCCCGTTTCTTCCGCAGATGTCGTAAGAGATGACTAAGGGAGATTGGTAAATGCTTTTACTTCAGTATTTTGTCTCCGCATTATGTATACATTTTTTTGTAACTTTGTAAAAACTTGTAGGTACGTTGATAAAAATGTCTTTCTGTAAAGTTTTTTGCGGCGCATACTTCTTAGGAATGATGGTCTTTCCGAAACGCTGGAGGATTCCTAAAATTACGTGTAAAAGTGCTCTTAGGTTAGGAGCCTAACAAAAATAAAGTTCAGAATTTTAAATAATGGGTTTTTTTTATTAAAAACAACGCATTGAACGAGTTTTTCTTAAAAACCCTTTGCCTTAACCGTATACAGCGAGGCAGTAAGCGCTAAACGTAATTCTGCAGCAAAATGAATATTCGGAAGGTAGCTAAATGTGCTGCGAATTTGTTGTCAACCGGAAGATAAGCGCGCTCTCTTCCTGTATGCCTGCCTGCGGGACAGGTTACGACATGTTCAGAGGCAAATGGATTGGCAGAAAATGTTACCAAACTGATTTTCAGGGTTCTGTAGTTAAAGGGTGAAAACGGGACCGTCCATCCATGCGTCTGTCACGAACTAGCTATAACAAGAAATACTAAAAAAAAAAATTATTAGGTATTATGGGGATCCCATTCAACCATCAGTTTTTTGTTTTTTGGGTCGATTTAAAAACCGTGTGGTGTTGGGTTTAGAATAACACCTCTCGATCACTTCCATGGATGTTGTAAGAGGCGACTAAGGACATAGATTAAGGCATACTTTAGGCGACAAGCTAGCAACCTGTCACTATTGTACCTGCCACCTCAAAACCTAAAAAATACTATGCTAGAAGTGGCCACAAAACGTGTAATAGTCATTGTTTTGTCCATGTAGCGTTTTGTGTGTTCTACCTACCCCGTTTGGGAATACAGGCGTGGTTGTATGTATGTATGTATGTATGTATAAAAACTAGCACAAATTTTAGGTTTGAGAACAGATGGAAGAGCTACCTATAATAGTGACACTGCCGCCTAAAATGTACCTAAACCTATTTATTTCCTTAGTCGCCTCTTACGACATCTACGGAAGAAATGAAGATGAGTTATTCTACGCAACACCACACAGGCAGGTGGCTACGAAGCGTGAAATGATCACGGTTTTTTCTTTGTCATGTTTGCAATGAACAACGCGCACGCTTTATGGCCACGAAAAAGCTCTTTTTGAACAAACTGTACCAAAAAAACATTTTCTACAAACCGCCTCTGTATTTTCACACTCTGTACATACCGGTTATCTTCATCGCAGGCTACACAAACACAAACACACACACAGGCGTTATACGTGACGCGACAACCCCGTTCACCGCCTTTGGCTGAAGCTAAATCTTCCATATCTCATCAAACTGGAAATTCCCTGTCAAAATTGGGAAAGTCGTCGATGGTGTCTTATGGATACAGGCATACAATCACGCCTGTATTCGCGAGTAGGGTAGGCAGAGCATAGGAAACGTTAAACTGTAAAGTATGACCATTTTTAGCAAAGTTTTAGCTTTAAAAACAAATGCATGAGGTTAAAATGATTTGCTAGCGACCTATCGCCATTTAATTCATCATCATCATCATCATCAGCCTATATACGTCCCACTGCAGGGCACAGGCCTCCTCTCAGTATGAGAGGGCTTGGGCGATAGTTCCCACGCGGGCCCAGTGCGGATTGGGAACTTCACACACAACGTTGAATTACTTCGTCGCTGTGTGTAGGTTTCCTCACGATGTTTTCCTTCACCGAATAGCTCGTGATAAATATCAAATTTGATATCGCACATAAATTCCGAAAAATTCAGAGGTGCGAGCCCGGGGTTTGAAGCCACGACCCTCTGCTTGTGAGGCCACAGTTCGAACCGCTGGGCTACCACGGCTTTTAATTACATTTAATTACATATAATAAAATATAACTATTTCACGTTACAAAAACAAATGAAAGAGATTGTGAGAGATGAGAAAGAGAAGTTATTCTAAATCCGAGACCACGCGGGAAAACCAAGACTAACAAAAATACAGTCAAATGTCAAAAATGCCTACACCTTGAACGTCTAAATAGGCCATCACTCATCACCACTAACTTCAACTTCAAAGAGTGAAACAAAGGCGAAGCAACAATAATTTTGAGCAATTCGTCTCGAGCCCGCGGGTAGACTTAACTTGGATGTAGCTAAAACATGTTGGTCCATTTTCTTTCCCCGGATGTTACTTCCACGAGACTCCACGATGAATTTCTTCTATCGTATATGTGTGTCTATCTTTACATACCTACATACATGCACACATCACGTTTGTATTCCCAAATGGGGTAGGGTAGGCAGACATGGAACACTAAATAGCAAAAATTATGACCATTTCACGTGTAGTGGCCACTTCTGGCATATTTTTTTTAGGTTTTAAGTTGACTGGCATAATAGTGACAGGTTGTTTGGCAATTGCCTAAAATATGCCAAAACCTTCCTTACCTTATTATTTTGCCTCTTACGATATCCACGGAAGATATGGACCTCTCCATTCTGGCAGCATTTCAGTTCTGTGGAGGTCGCAATTCTGGTCTACTTTAAATGACCATATTTTGGTTCTTTAAAGGACTCAGTGCCAACCTGACCCAAAAACTATTCGTGATAGAATTTTACCAAGACAATAATTATGGTATCATAATTTTCGGATCCAGAATAATTCTGACAATGGTAAATTATGCCAAATACAACTTCTGCAAGAAAAAGTTTAACGGTACATCAGTTGCTTCATCTCCCGTTATCAGTACTCCTCGCGAGGGCTGCGTTAAGCAATAAAACAAAAACCTTCTCCAAGAATAACATTCGTCGAAAAGACATCATGCGAAGTCTGTTATGCCGAAACAAAATTTGCGAAATAGATGGTAACAATAATAATACCTTGTTCAATTCAATGCTTGGGTAGTGTATTGTGGGATTTGTGGGCGATGGGCTAGGAACCTGTCACTGCAATATCACGTTTAATTATCTGGTTACCCTGAAATTGCTAAATGTTAGGAACAGAATTAAGACAGGAAGAAAGAAAGAGAAATTGGGTACCTGCAGTCCTGTGTCGGGTGTATAGTTCCGTCTCGTGTCCTGGGTGCGGTACCGCTTGTCTTTCTTCTTCCAAGGAAATATGCGCCTTACACCCTTGTTCGTCAGTTGGTGTCTCAAGGAAGATGATAAGATATCAGGAACAGGACATGAAAACTTGGATCACTACGGATTTACATAATTTAAGGAATTTTAACGGTAGCAAAAATGCGTTTGCCTATATGACTTGGGGAGAGTTAGTGTCCGACCGAAGCTTCGGCTTCGGCTTCGGCTTCGGCCACCTTCGGCCAAAAAAACCACCTTCGGCCAAACCTTCGGCTTCGGCCAAAATTTGGCCGAAGCTTTGGCCGAAGCCGAAGGTTTGCAAGTTGTGATTTGAAATTGGACAAACGATGCCAGAGCGAGACGGATAGTGCGCTGCGGTTAGCAGGACAGCGCTTCGCCGGCCCGATCGCATTACTTGCAGTTAATTATTAAATTACGGACAACACATAACATAACAACATAGTCACACTTGATTTAGAAGGGAAAACTGCACATAATTTACAGCCGTTTTTTTTTCTATTAGTAAATTCTCGTATTTCTTAGGGTTAACATGGGGTCAACACAACATCGGCTTCGGCTTCGGCTTCGGCCGAAGGTTTTGATGAAAGCCGATTAATCGGCTTCGGCTTCGGCTTCGGCTTCGGCCAAAATTGTACCTTCGGTCGGACACTAGGGAGAGTGATTTGAACTGGAAATATCGAATGGATCTCGAAAATGAATGAGTGAAGACTTGAATGTAATCGAATATTGTGCGATACAGATTGTGCTTGTTGCCAGACTAGAAATGAATAATCCTAAATAGCGATGCGCGGAATGTGTCACTGAAGTGAAAAGAGTGATATGTATCTTTAGCTCATCGAGATATGTATCACTCATTTAGTTCAGTAGTTCATTTAACTCACTAGCTCCACCGTGTGTCAGCAGCTCAACTAATTCAGTACTTCAGTAGCTCTAAATAGCTCAACGGCTCGCGTGGCTCACTCGCTCTCATATCACTCTTTCTAGTCTTTCTGTTCTGATTTAAATTTACGAATTTTATGAATGTAAGTTGTATGAGATTGAAAAGTAAGAAAAAAAAAGTTGCAGTAAAAATGTTGCAAATGAAATTTTATGGGATTTTTGGTTTCCGATGACGCTGAAAATTTGCTTTCATATGTAAATTAAATAATACTAATGCGTAAATACTCGTACGTAATAAGTAAATACCTAATCCATGATAATAGATAAATGATGTACATAGAAATGGATTAATATGGTTTAGTTATAAACCTAAACAAAATTAATGAATAGTACCATACCATACATACATACCCCGTGTGGTGCCGGGTTAGAATAGCACCTCTCCCTTTCTTCCCGTGGGTGTCGTAAGAGGCGACTCTGGGAAAGGGTTAGTGTATTGTGGGCGATGGGCTAGCAACCTGTCACTATAATATCACGTTTTACCATCTGATTACCCTGGCATTGCTAAACGTGGCACTGGATTTTTGGATTCAGGTGCTCTGCCTACCCCTCTTGGGAATACAGGCGTGAGAATATGTATGTATGTATGTATGTATGTACCATACCAAATACCATTCAAAAGCTTAAATCGGATATATTTCGACAAACCGAACTTTACCGAACTGTCCCGAAAGCGTTGTTGTCGCTCCGCTCCACCATGCAGTTCGTTGAAGCATTCATATCATACTGAGTTAAAAGAGTTATTGAGCCAGGTGAGCTAGTGAGTTAAAAGATATGAAGATATGTTTCGACCCAAACTGAGTGAGTGAGTGAGTGGACTACATGAACTGAACTAGTTCATTTGAATCACTCATTCGTGAGTTACTCATGTCTAATCCTAAACACTAAACGTGGCACTGGATTTTTGAATTCATGTGCTCTGCCGTCCCCTCTTGGGAATACAGGCGTGAGGATAGGTATGTATGTATGTATGTACGTACAATAATTATTATAGACATTTGTACATCTGTCAGCCGTAGTCTGCGACGCGGTGATGTGTAGGCGGCCCAATAACGCGTGAGTTATTAAATTTCCAATTGGGAATTATTTCCGAAGCTCTGGCTTTCGTCTGTTTCCGGAAAAGTCATAAATTCTAGTACCTACGACTGAATTCTGATGCTTCAAAATGACGCGGAAGTAAAATGTTCGTCGAAACTTAAATTTTTAGGGTTTTGTATCTCTAAAAGTAGTATAATATTGATGTACCATCGAACCAATTGATTCCTGACCCACAATAGAACCTATTCACAGTGAACGTCATAGTGACATTGCATTGCCTGACAAAGGAAATGTTAATGACGTTTATTGTGACAACGTTCTGCGGTGGGTCAGGAATCAGTTGGTTCGATAGTACATCAAAATGCAAACTTTCACCAAAAAATTATTTGATCTAGTAGGTAGTTTATTTAACTTATTAATATGACGTTTATTATCAGTTATACGCACATATATCACGACTCTATTCCCAAATAAGATAGACAGAGCACATAAAACGCTACATGGACAAAGCCATGACTATTTCGCGTTTCCTGATCACTTCTAGCATATTTTTCAGGCTTGAGTGGCAGGTATAATAGTGACAGGTTGCTAACCTGTCGCCTAAATTATACCTCAACCTATTTCCTTAGTCATCTCTTACGACATACATGGAAGAAATGGCGAGGTTTAATTCTTTGTATTCCACAGTCCACTCATGCTTTGAAGGCAAGTTCTAATATTACCGAATAGGTATTTAAAGAGGTATTAGGTGTTGAATTGGGTTTATCGATCCTCTAAACAATGTCTTTCGCCACAAATATTTCTCGAATGCTAACCCTTTACAGTCCAGTTTGATCACGTTATGAAATTCTAAATATTCCCATGGCAAATACTTTGCAAGTACCTACGTTACATTTTTAAATTAACTTTTTATTATTCTTTAAAATTTAATTATGTTTATGTTAGGTTTAGAATTACACGTCTCCATTTCTTCCGTGGATGTCGGAAGAGGCGACTAAGGAAATAGATTCAGGTCAGGCGAAAACTTACTTTTTATGTTCTTACTAGCTTTTGCCAGCGGGTCCGCTCGCGTTAAATTCGGTATAGCACACATACCAATTTATAGTTTTTTAGGTACATTGAAAATTGCTGAATTCTCCACAAAATTCCACCCCTCACTTGAGGGAAATGGGGGGTTTTGAAGAGACAAAAAGTAGCCTATGTCACTTTCCATGCCCTAAACTATCTCTACCTAAAAAAAATCACGTTAATTCATCGCTCCGTTTAGCCGTGAAAGTCAGACAAACAAACAAACGAACACACTTTCACATTTACATATTAGTATGGATTGTTGATGTGGTATCGGGTTAAGGTATATTTTAGGCGACATACTAGCAACCTATCACTGTAATACCTGGCAGCATAAAACCTAACAAGTATTTAAAAAAAATTGTAGAGTATTCTTTTGTCACTAGTTTTAATAAGCGTTAAGTAAGTAAGAATGAAAGCATTATTACCATTTAATTCTAGAAACTTTATTCATTAAAACATTGTAGCATTTCATTCTAGACACTGAGTTCATTTTGCGTTAAGATATTTCGCGGCTGGGAATAAGGCTGCAGTCTTTCATAAGAGAAGCGGAAGTTAAAAAGTTACTGGTAGCTATTGTCTTCTTCTTCTTCCTCGATTCCTCATGTCTGAGGGTCGCGACAGCAGTTAGCAGCCTGTTTTACTAGAGCTCTCCATTCCACTCTATCTGCGGCTCTTCGGATCGATGCCTGTATGTTTGCTCGGCAGACTTCCTTCACGGTGTCGGTCCATCGTGTGGGCGATCTTCCCCTGCCCCTGTTTCCTTCGATCTGCCCGACAACAATTAGTTTCTCCAGATTATCTGGGTGGCGTCGGGCAACGTGTCCAAAGTACTGAAGGATTCGCTGCCTGCAGATTGTTGACAAACGGGTCCGAATGTCTAGCTCCTTTAGTATTGAAGCGTTAGTGCGGTGTTCCGTCCATGAGACGCCCAACATTTTACGCCAACACCACATTTCAAAAGCGTCGATTCTGGCCCGGGTGCGCGCTTTTAGAGTCCAGGTCTCTGAGGCATAAAGAAAGATAGAGAAGATAAGGGTCCGCATAAGCTTAACTTTTGTCTTCCTCCCAATTCCTCTGTTCCTCCAAATCTTCTCTAGTCGCTTCACTGCTGATTTAGCAATCTGGCCTCTCCTGACTACCTCTTTGTCACAGTCTCCGTCATTCGTTATTAGTGACCCTAGGTAGACAAACTCCTGGACTGTGTCTAGGTCAGCTAATTCACCTGTCCTTTCGAAGGTTCCTGCTCGGTCGACAAACATCAGCTTGGTCTTGGCTAAGTTTATTTGAAATCCATACTCGGCACTCACCAAACGTACTCTTTGCAGAAGCTCGGCCAGTTCTCTTTCAGTAGCGCCAATAATGGTAGTGTCATCCGCAAAGCTATTGAGTGGACTGTAAAGAACAGAAAGGCAACATATTAGTAGAAACAAGGACTGAATATACAACGTGTTACTAAAATACGAGTATAGCAGAAAGGGTATTTTTTTTGAAAAAAAGGGACCATATTATGCAAACGAGAATATTAAAACAAACGGAAATACCTAAATCTTTGACAAACGTTTAAACATCGATGGACTTGAGTCTAGACTAGTTAGGGCCATAGCACACAGCGTATTTAATACGCGCGCACGACGCGCGTATTAAGAACGCGCGTCTTCGGCGCGTCGACTGCGCGTTTTAAATACGCCGTCTGCTATGGCCCTGGTTAGAAGGTTGCGTTCAAATCGCGTTTGAAGCGCGTATACGCGCGTCATCTGCGCGTCGACAGCGCGTTTTAAATACGCCTATGGGCCTAAAGTTGTGGCAACTAGGTCTGGAAAAAAAAGGCCCCTTAATTATTATAATTATTATTTTGAGTTTAGTATTTGTAGTTATAGCGGCCATAGAAATAATGTCATCTGTGAAAATTTCAATTGCCTAGCAGCTACAGCAATAAGTGACAGCAACCTTCGAACAACAATTTTCGGCGACTCTGTAAGTGAAATGGACCATTACGGGCCGGTCTAATAGAATATTTCTCCAATCCGCTCCTCGACCGCATAGCCACGCCCTAGCCGTTGCAGGCCACTGAATAATTCGCACAAAACTGACGTTTAGGCAAAGTTAAGGGAGTCCGCGGCCGCCCGGGATTACGGACAACTCCCGATGTTTGCTAATCCCGGGAATTATTCATGCAATTAGGTATCCCGGAGATTGCTGCAATCTGAATAATGGACGGCTTTCTTGTCCCGCTGTGGACCTATCGTAAGACCAGACAATTTTCATGTGTTTGCGGGGAGTGGAAGACACACATACATACAATTACGTCTGTATTCCTAACTGGGGTTGGCAGAGCATTCGAAACGTAAGAGACAAAACCATGCTCATGACTATATCACGCTTCGCAGCCTCTTTAGTATAATTTTACTGGATTGAAAACGGATGCAAGAGGTAATAATAGTGATAGGTTGGTTACAAACGGATAAGTCACATATAAAAATTTTAGAGTACAAATTGACACGCGACCGAACCCCAGCGACAAAGTCTCGCGTCTACATGACGGCGACTTAGAGTTTGTGACTCATTACCCCCGCCCCGCGCTCTTGGGCTTGTTCCAAAGATTTTGTTCGCGGCGTCCGCTCTATTGATACGTAATACTAAGACCCTGTCCAAAAGGAGCGAATACGCTGCGACTTTCATTCCGTTTGACTATTCATTGCTGCAATTGTCACGCTTAATGAAACTACGACGTATCGTGAAGAAGCAATGTACTCCAAAATGTGGCCAATTCGCGGGTACTTCTCTCTAAAGCTCAAGGCGTCTCGCTCGCATACAAGTGACGAAACGCAGCGCGCTGTCGCTGCCGCAGTGCATCACCGATCGTGTGCGTGTTAGCTCGATTTAAGATTAGGCGTATTATACGCGCGTACAAGCTCGTTTTTAACCCCCGACGCAAAAACGACGGGGTGTTATAAGTTTGACGTGTCTGTGAGTGTGTGTGTGTGTGTGTGTGTGTGTGTGTGTGTGTGTGTGTGTGTGTGTATAAATGTGTATGTGTCTGTCTGTGGCATCGTAGCTCCCAAACGGATGATCCGATTTTAATGTTTTTTTTTTGTTTAAAAGATATATCAGTCGAGAGTGTTCTTAGCTATGTTTGGTGGAAATCGGTTCAGGTCTTCAAGGTCATCAGGTCATTTGTTTGGTGCGATAAGAATGTTACACGTTCAGTAAACCCATTGGGTTGGGGCTCGTCGGGGGTGTTTTTAATTTTTAATTAATGTTGGTTATTGAAAGCGTGTACGTGCGCACAAAATGCGGTTTTGTTTTCTTCGAGCGTTGACGCGCGTTTAAGCGCGAGCAAGAACATGCGACCAGCGTTTCATACGCGCGTATACGCTCGTTTAAGCGCGTACACGCGTGTTCGATTTAATGTGCGTGTAAGCGCGTATGCCAAAACCGAGCGTATTACACGCGTATAAAGCGCCTAATCTGAAATCGCACTTAATTCGGGAAGAGTGTTGTTTTTCTTCATGAGGTTGACCTGTTCACCTAGTGCTCAAAGCGTCGTTAAAAACAAATACACCACCAACATTTCCAACAAATCCTAAGCCTTATTGTAGCCCGCATTGGCTTAATAAATTGGCCTTACATTAGAAATGTTTGCCCCGATTTAGGGTGGGCTCTAGTGTTTTCAAATAATGATGATCGCACATGACTTACAGGTAAGCTCGTTTGATTCCTCATTATTATAATTCAGACGTCTTTTCACAAACACTTACATTTGTAGATGTTCAAAGCATTGGAAAAAAAAAATACTTAAACAAATGTTTCTTCTAAGCAAGAAAAAGAATTAAAGTTGTTTTTATTCTTAGTAGAGTAGGTATCACTAGTCACTACTTAGTTTTAAGTTTATGCTCGGTCTCTATGTCTAAACATAAGTTCACTATTAAATACTTTAATTACCTCTCAATTACAAATCATTCCATGATTTTTTCATCTGTTATGCTGCAACTTGTTTTATGTAACTGTTTTACCTCACACATCTGAATTTTTCGGAATTTATGTGCGAAATCGAATTCGATATTTACCTTTTGATATTCGGTGAAGGAGAATATCGTGAGGGAACTTGTAATTCTATTGTGTGTGAAGTTCTCAATCCGCACTGGGCCCGTCTTGGAACTCTAGCCCAAACCTTTCCATACTGGATATAGAATTTTGAAAACAAAAAGTCATGAGAATAGGATGTTCAACTGTTTGTTATTGTTTCAGACGTTGATTTCGCTCACTATCCTGACCTTCACTCTGGTTACAGCCACTAGCAATGGCCTATACAGAGTTGGAGACCGTAAGTTTACGCGATTTTAACCTTTTAACCTTTCGCGTGCCCCTTGTGGGTCACGGTTGGTCCCATTATTGGGTCACATCGTAGACATTATAAGACTAGAGATAGTGGACCAATTTAGTTTATGATATGCTTTGTTTACTTCGATGTTTTTATCCTAATGTGTCTGTGTATTAACGCAGACGGGAGTGACTCGTGTTTTTATCTTGATGACGACACTTGGGTACTGTTTCTAAAATGTCCCCGATGTGGTCACGGAACTTCTGTCTGGGTCTTCTCCTCCCAAAGCATTTTGTCCACACTCTTATAGATTCGTTTGGTAAATCTTCTTTCATCCGTCCTCTCTTTATGCCCAAACCAACTAAGAATATTTTTTTCTATCCAAGCCACTATAATCCAGTTTCACATCAGCTCGGTTCCTTATCGCACTATTTTTTTTTGTTCTTTTTCTGTCTTTCAGTGATACACCTTTTATACTTCTTAATGCTCCATTTTGTATAAATGTTACAACCTGCATGAAGCGTCGGCCGCAACACATGGCTGGCCGGCGCAAAAGCTGTAGAAGACTAAAAAACTGTTGTTATGAACATGTCAAATTTGTCGAAGGTATTTGTCAAGATAACAAAACCATTACATGAATTTTATTAACTACAAGATTTTATTTTGTTGAATGGGTTTATCTTTATTGAAAGCTTACCTGTTCAACAAGAAATTCTATAGTACTTAGGTATTTTATCTACGTCATGTTTTAGTGAATTTTTTTGTTACAGATCGCGCCGTCCCCGTGGTTCTCCGTGTACCCGTAATCGTACTCATGTTTATTCTCACCGAATGGAAAGGCCGAAAAGTCCTCCTCATAGCCTTATATCTCTTCTCTCTTATAGCCTCACTCGTTTATTTGTTTCAATTAAAATTACATTATGATTTCCAAGCCTTATGCGTCCTAATCCACATTCCAGTGCAAGAGTCTTTTATTATTTTACTGTATATAATAATTTCTGAATACTGCGAACCGAAACGCAGATTCTTCATTTTGGTAGCGAACTCTGCGATACAAATGTTATTCTATTGGATTACTCTTGTACTGCATTTCGATAAAAAGCAACTTAAGTTCTATGGTGCTTGGTTACAGTACGGGAATGTTTCTTTGGCTGTGTTTGGATTGTGGTCGGTTTTTAGGTGGCCGGAGTCTCCGTACTGGTTGGCATGTCATAGAAGGTTTGAAGAGAGTGCGAAAGCGTTTGTGGAAGTGAGAAGAGAATCCGATTCTGAAGAGTTCAGAGCATTGACTTCTGGAAAATCAAGGTTAAGTTCCTTTAAGATGGTTTTGATCCCTCTGTTGGTAACGCTGCCAGTCTTACTTATATCCATACCTACCAAAAGTGCGATAGAATTTTACTATTCTATGATGCCTACGGGAATGATGAAAAGAATCAGACCATATTATAGGATATTCTTAATATCAAATCTCGCTGCAGCTGCGCTTAGTGTGCTAACTTTTTTTATTCCTCTCCGTGTGCCAAGAAAAGTATTGTTCTTGTCATGTTTTAGCTTTTATTTTCCAACTGAGTTATTATTTATATTTGTTGCTTTCATAAAAGATCCTTTATGGGGGCCTTGTTTGGAATTGATACTTGATTATGGACCGAGACTTCTTAGCGTACCGTTGCTCGTTGAGATAATTCCACAAAAGTTTACAACCCCTATAGCGGCAGTTATAACCATTCTATACAGTGCTATGCAATATTATCTTGACGATTTTTACATCGAATTTATATTTATCGAACATTACATAGGTGTTTCTCTATTTTTTCTAACTTGTGTTGTGATAGGGTACTTTATAATTCCAGAGACGAGGGAAAAATCTCTATTAGAAATAGAACAGTTATATGTATCGAAACAGGATGAACCATCAGCAATTCCAACAGATTTGTAAGCAAATTGCTGTTTTTGTCCGAATTAACTCTGCATAACTATCACACACCTACAAATTTCTCTACAGATTTTTAGAATATCCGCGAGATGGCAGACAAAAATATAATGTGCAGCTTGTAAACAAGATAATTATAACGCTTAGACTTAGACGATTCTTAAAATGCTCATCATTTAAGTCTAATTTCGAGATTGAGAGCTGAGAAGAGATTTTAGGTACAATGTGATGTCTGTGAACAGTATAAATTTAAGTATAGTATAAGTTTTTGAATGTACAAACAGTGAAAATTTTAACGAACAAGCGCAAACTACTCACACAAATAAATAAATGGCTAGATGACCACAATCTAAAACTAAATCTTTCTAAAACCAAATTAATTTAAATAAAACTTAGACAGAAAATACCTATGCATACTAACTTAACCTTTAATAATGTGATAGAAACAGTTACTACATGCAATTTACTAGGACTACAAATAGATTCTGAAATGAATTGGAAATCACACATAGATAATGTCTCTACGAAATTATCCAGGTTCACTTATGCTCAGTATGAACTAAAAAGATGTACAGATTTAAAAACTGCGTTGATCATATATTATGCGTTCGCGCACGCCTGGCTCGGCTACGGCGTGGTGCTGTGGGGCAACAGTGCGCACGCCGGTAAGGGTCTCACCATATTAGTTGACGCCTTTTCGGCAAAACGCGGACGGAAAAAGCTTGCATTAGCATATCGACGCAATAAGAACGAACAAGGCAGCAATCGGCTCGGCTACCCTCTGACTACACGAAACGAGCCGATTGACGTCTTGTTCGCTCTTTTTGCGTTGACATATAGCTTTTTTCGTCCGCGTTGTGACTAATGTGGGGAGACTTAAGCCATTCACCCTATAGAAAAAAATGTTTTAGGATACTTACAAATATTAAACCGACAGACACAGTCATGTAAACTGCATTTCACTTCTTTAAATGTACTTACATTAGTTTCTTTAATATATTATGAAATTTGTAGATTAGTAAGAAATGATAAATCCTTGCTCGCCCAACAAAGAGACAATAAAGTCAGTTAAATCTTAGAAAAATAAATAAATTGGTAAACCTTTACAAATTTGAAATAAGTCAGTACTGGAACACAATACATAACTGTGAAAAAGTATGTATAATAAGATACCACTAGCGATTAAAAAATAACAAAAGTTATCTATTTAACAATAAATGATAGTTTTTCTGCTTTCTAAATGCTACCTGCCACAATATACCCGAATTTTTAGAATTGTAATATTTATGTTTAAACTTATATATTATAATATGCTATGTTTTTAGCAAATAAGAAAAATATTTTTATTGTAATATTGCAGTGCCCTAGCAGGGTTTATGTTTGAAACAATAATTTATGTAAGATCTATGTAGGCAGTAAATGAATATTACTTTGACTTTGTTTTTGTATTTTATTGATAACGACTATAGTTCAATAATATACTTTATCTCATCTATATACTGTGTGGTGTCGGGATCGAATAGCACCTCTCCATTTCTTCCGTGGATATCGTAAGAAGCGACCAAAAAAATAGGTTTAAGTATGCTTTTGGGGACAGGCTAGCAACCTGTCACTATAATACCTCTTCCCCCTTTACAAACCTAAAACTATGATAGTAGTGGCAGCAAAGTGTGTTATAGTCATAATCTTTATTTTGTCTATGTTACCTTTCGTTTGCTCTGCCTATCCTATGTGAGTATTATGTGTGAACAACTTTTATCAGCCCGGATAAAACCAATTATTACCCCAATAAATCCAATTGAACGTTTTAAATTAGTGTATTTTGGCTAATTAGTTATTATAGGAACAACCGTGGACGCGGTGTCACGTTGGAAAGTATTCAGAGTCAAAACAAACGGCAGTTGGCTATTAGAGAAGCTGGTATCCGAGCTAAAATGTGTGGCAGTAGTGGCGATGGGAAGCAGGATGGTGAAGTAATATCAAAGAGACCTAAACAGGTAAGTACTCATCATTAAAATTAAAATGTTATGACAATGATCGAATCTTCCATATGAAAATATCTAAAATTTTTGGTTTCTATACCTAACTAGCAGACCCAGGTAACTTTGTTCTGCCTAAGAGGTTTTTGTCTGAGTCTGTCGTCGTGCTACGTTTTACGTCACATCCCCCGGAAACGCGGAGATTTTTCTGCAATTTTCAGCTAAATCGATTCGGCATTATAAATAGTGTAACACGATTTTCTTTTATACAGATTATTCTTTTATGATTTACATCTAATAACCCAATCATCTGATAAATAACCCAAAATTTGTTAGGTGAAAAGAACACCGTGTAAACTTGCATTCAAAAAAAATCCCATTACTCGAAAGCGATGCAGGCAAAATACAAATCAGTAGGTTATTTAAAAAATATTGGAGGTGAAACCAAAATGTCATGAAATGTTCAACTGTTGGTTATTGTTTCAGACGTTGATTTCGCTCACGATCCTGAGCTTCACTCTGGTTACCGCGACAAGCAATGGCCTCTACAGAATTAGAGACTGTAAGTTTACACGATTTTAACCTTTTAACCTTTCGCATACCACCTGTGGGTCACAGTAGGTCCCACTATTGGGTCACATTCTAAATAGGATATTTTGTAAGGCTGATGATAGTTGAGTTGATCAATTTAGTTTACTACAATACGGTTGTTAGCTTCAACGTTTTTAACCTCACGACTCCCTGCGAATATTTATTTGCTTCATAGTCTTTTATGTTTAAATTATGTAAATTATTAAACATGTATAAAATAGAATAATATATATATACCTACATACCGTCATACATCTTTTTTTAAACAAAGCCGTGGTAGCCCAGCGGTTCGACCTGTGGCCTCTCAAGCATAGGTCGTGGGTTCAAACTCCGGGCTACAATCTCTGAAGTTTTTTTTTTTCTTTTTAATCTGAATTTATGTGAGGTATCGAATTTGATATTTACCACGCACTATTGGGTGAAGGAAAACATCGTGAGGAAACCTGCACACAACGACGAAGCAATTCAATGTTGTGTGTGAAGTTCCCAATCCGCACTGGGCCCGCGTGGGAACTATAGCCCAAGCCCTGCAGTGGGACGTATATAGGCTGGATGATGATACCTCTTTCCTCAAGGGTAGACCACTTTGTTCCACTTGCTATGATCCTGACATTGCTTTATCCACTTTCACTTTTATCAATCTCTTCATACAATACATGCTCGTCGGTTTCGGGGACTCTTGACTCAACCTGTTTCTAAAACGTCCCCAATTTGGTCACGGAACGTCCGTCTGGGTCTTCCCCTTCTAACGCTCTCATCCTCATTTGTTTAGTAAACCTTTTTTTATCCATAATTTCCATATTTCCAAATCAACTAAGCATTCTTTTTTCTATCCTCGTTCACTGTATCTACTTTCACCCGAGCACGTTCCCTTATCGTACTTTTTCTTTCTTTCTATCTTTCATCAATACTAATACACTTTCCATACTTCTGAACACTCTCATTTTGTATAAATTCGTTGTATTTAACTGCTTATACAGTGTCCCACTGCTGGGCAAAAGCCTCCCCTATTTCCTTCCACTCGTCACTGTATAAGCTACAAAAAAAAAAGACTGCTTTATGTTTTAGAAAATTTTTGTTTTGTTACAGATCGCGCTATCCCCGTGTCTCTTCCTGTACCTGCAATCTTACTCATGTTTATTATCACCGAATGGAAAGGTCGAAAAGTCCTCTTCATAGCCTTATATCTTCTCTCCCTTATATCCTCACTCGTTTACTTGTCTCAATCAAAATTATATGATTACCAAGCCTTATGCGCTCTTATCCACATCCCAGTGCAAGAGTCTTCTATTTTTTTACTGTATATAATAATTTCTGAATACTGCGACCCGAAACGTAGATTTCTCATTCTGGTGGCGAACTCTGCGATACAAATGTTATTCTATTGGGTAACTTTTGTACTGCTTTTCGATCAAAAGCGACTTGAGTTCTTCGGTACTTGGTTACAGTACGGTAATGTTTCTTTGGCTGTGTTTGGGTTGTGGTCGGTTTTTAGGTGGCCGGAGTCTCCGTACTGGTTGGCATTTCGCAGGAGGTTTCAAGAGAGTGCGAAAGCGTTTGTTGAAGTGAGAGGGGAATCTGATTCTGAAGAGTTTAGAGAATTGACTTCTGGAAAATCGAGGCCTGGCTCTTATAAGATGGTTTTGATCCCTCTATTATTAGCGCTCCCAATCTTACTTATAGCCATGCCCACTAATGGCGCAATAGAATTTTACAATTCTTTATTGTTAATAAGAGTGGGAATAAGTATCGAACCTTATTGGATATTCTTAATATCAAATTTCATAGCAGCTACGCTTAGCGTGCTGACTGTTTTAATTCCTATCCGTGTGCCAAGAAAAGTACTGTTTTTGTCATGTTTCAGTTTATATTTTACAACTGAGTTATTATTTATATATTTTGCTTTCGCAGGAGTTCCTGTTTTGGGTCTTTGTACGGAAATAATACTAGATTATGGACCGAGACTTCTTAGTGTACCGTTGCTAGTTGAGATAATTCCACAAAAGTTTTCAACCCCTATAGTGGCATTTTTAACCATTCTGTACAGTGTCGTACAATACCTTCTGACCGATTGTGACATGGAATTTATATTTATCAAATATCTCATAGGTTTTTCTCTTTTCTTTCTAATTTGTGTTGTGACAGGCTACTTTATAATTCCCGAGACAAGGGAAAAATCTCTATTAGAAATAGAACAGTTATATGTATTGAAACAGGACAAACCATCAGCAATTCAAACAGATTTGTAAGCAAATTGCTGTTTTTGTCTGAACTGTCAAATGTGATCGTGTATTGATATCAAATGTGTCTACGAAACGATTATATGCTTAAACATTTTACTTTGTATTTGTATTTTATTTATAAAGAACATTGTTGTAGAATACACTTTATATATGTCGCATATCCAGTTACGTCATCTCGCGGCTGAAGCTTGAACTACGTATTCGGTGTTGAGCCTACGTGATTTTCTACAAACTATTGGAGTTATAGCGCCATCTATCGGTTTACGGCTGTACTTGTCAGTGTTGGTTATTATTGCGAGTTAGTAGCGCCATCTAGCTACTTTCAATGTAATTAGTAATGCAAAGCAGTCAGCTTGAGTGAGGTCGAGACGTTGTTGATAAGAGAGACTGACAATTACCCTCAATGAAGAAACGTAATGGCTGAGAACTATCTACCCTCAGCAGCGTGGCGGATCGCCACGGGAGAAACGCGTCAACTCCGGTCAACGACGGAATATCACACGGGGATGTGTGACGTATCAAGATATCGTGTCGTGGAACGTCAAACGTTAAACGGAACGTCAAATCTTAACAGATTTGGATGTTTTCGGAATGAGGCTGGCAATACAGGTTTTGTTGAGGAAAACCAACATGTAGTGTTGGCAATACAAACTACCTGCTTTTCACTTTAAAAAATGGTACGGGTAACGGTCGGGAAGAACTTCTGGTTGGAATTCGGAACAGTGCGGTTGTGCCCCTTATGGGGTCGTTACACGTACCGAGTAGAGTGGCGAGACAGTGTTCTCGGCCGAGTACTCGGTTCGTGTGTACTATTGTTTTCATACAACACACGAACCGAGTACTCGGCCGAGAACACTCTCTCGCCACTCTACTCGGTACGTGTGATCAAGGCATTAATCTGAATTCATCGCGTTCTGTTTACGTCTTGTAGTCCGATCTAATTTCTATTGCTTGTGATTATTGTATTCTCTTTAAATTAATTTGATTAAAAACGTGAGTGTAGTAAATTGACTTTTCATTCCAACTGAGTCATGGATGAGTGTAACGGTAAACAAAGAATCGGTCTCCTGCATTGCCGCTCGACATCGACACACATCAGATCACCTTCCGTTCATCATCATCTCCGACATATACATCTATAATCATTATAATTATGTATATTAAAAGTCCAGACGCAATAGCATTGTAATGTTTTCTTTATAATATCGGTCCACGTTATAAAACAGGCGATGATTGAAAGAAGAAAGACGATTTGCCCACATTTAGATATTTTTTGCCTTCCTTTCTTATTCAAAGCCTTCTTTTATTACACACACACACGGGTAGGCAGAGCACATGAATTCAAAAATCCAGTGCCTTCTTTTATTATTTTTTACAAATACAATCTTTGAATATTTATCAAAAATATTATAAGTACAACGTGTTACAAAAATACGAGTAAAGCAGAAAGACCCCCTTTTTAAAACACGTTGTAGAGAAAGTTATCTATGCAACAGAACATCAATTCATCAGTTAGTACGTCTAGTATGTTCATTACGATGGTGCAGTCGTTAACGAATTCGTTTACGAGTTATCGCAAAATTGTATGGAAAGCGAGACAGCGCCGCCAGCGGAACGTTTGCAAAACTGCCACGGTCGACATGTCTCCTTACATTACATTCCGCGACAACTCGCAAACGAATTCGTTAACGACTGCACCATCGAAATGAACATACTAGACGTACACAAGATCAACTTGCTGCCAGAGGCGCCGTGGAAGCGCAATCCATACTCTCAACCTTATATCGGAGGACTTATACTTGTTCTTTTGTGCTATGAATGAATTCACAAGAATAGCATTGTATAAAATCTGTTCTACTCATTAATTAGGTTTTTTCTTACATGTAGGTACTTTAGTGTAAGCTTTGGGAAAAAAAAACAAAATATTTCTTTTTTTCTTCATCAGTTTAGTTAGAAACCTTAAATCGCTAATACCAGGAGCGCATAAAGCCGGCTACAGCATGTTTATTAGAATGAAGAAACATCGTGTCTTTGCATTTTCTTGAGGCCTGAATGGCGCGACTCCGGCACGAACCAATTTTCAATATCGCGCGCGTGACTTCGCCACGTTATATTCAATTTCCTTGGGTTCAGTCAGTGTTTAGAGTTGCGAGGGAAAATGGAAAAATTAGGGGTCTGCAGGCAAAATTAACAACGTAAACAAATAGAGAAGAAGCGCATAACTCAGGCAAGCGCAAGTATAAAGCCATCGAAATTTTGTATTATTTTCCAAAAAAATAAAACAACAACAGCGTGTAAAATTGCATGGATATCTAAAAGGTGGTAATCGTTTGCGTAGTCTGAAGCCGTGTTTTAATCACTGGATGGCGCTTTTGCTACAACTAAACCGTTGTTTAGTTTGTATGTTTCACTAGATGGCGCTGTGCGTAAGGTGCTACAACTAGAGCGTTGTTTCGTAAATCTCTAAGGGCCGATTGTTCAATCACCAGATAAATTTATCTGCCAGTTAAAATTATTGCTATCCTTTTTTCGCGTCATAATAAAAGAAAAGTGACAGCCAACATTTATCGGACAGATATGTTTTATCTAGTGATTGAAAAATTAGCTCTAACAGAAATAAAATACTTGGAATGAGAAAAGACTTACATTTTTAACCGACTTCAAAAAAAGGAGGAGGTTCTCAATTCGTCGGGATATTTTTATTTTTTATTTTTTTTTATCATTATTTTTTTTTTTTATGTGTGTTCGCTGATTACTCGAAGACGCCTCGACCGATTTGGAAAATTCTTTTTTTGTTTGAAAGGGTATAGTTTCCAGGTGGTCCCATTGCCAGCATATCTTGATCTGATGATGGAATATGAGGGAAATCGAGGGCAACCCTCAAATTTTATTGGCACAGGTAATGTTTTTAGTACATTTTTCAAAGCTACACCAGTATTTACGTCTGGCAGTAAAAAAAATATGACTGAGCTGATGATGGAAGGTCAACTCCTTAATGCTTAGGAGTTAAAGAATAATTCTTTCAATACTGAATGCACCTGCAGACTGGAAATTGTAATTTCAGTAATTAGTGAGGCCTGCTGGTGATGGAAGGTCAAAGGTCACCCTCATTATTAGACAAATGCTTTCAGAATAGCCCAAATTTGAAGTCGGTTTTTTTTTGTTTAAAATTATTTTAATATTGATCTTGTAGCAACGCCATCTAGTCGAATACGATCGCACTAATACGGCTTATAAGGTAGCTTTATTACACTGCTGTAAGGCGTAAATAGCTTCATACGTTCTTCATTTGGTTTTATCCATGCGAGTTTGGCGCCCGCTGTGTTAATTTGAACACGCAGCTATCGCGAGACTCACAGTGAAAAATACGGAAAATTCGTGGAAAATTCACGTCTTAAATCGACTTTAGTTCGACAAATTTGAAACTAATTTAAAGCCCAATAGGAGCCACGGTGGCTGCTGCTAAAAGCGCACTGCCTCAATGAAAGGCCATCGACGCAATTCACACTGTATGTAAAGTTCTCAATACTTTTTCGACCCGTGTGGGAATTCGTTAGTGCCCTCTCATACTAAGAGGACGCCTATGCCCAACCATGGGAAGTATACAGGGTGGCGTCTGAAAACACCTCTGAAGTTTTTTTCCTACAATTTAAATGCAAAGTATATAAAAATCTGAATATATTGTTTAGTCTTTTGTACTCCGGCCCTTAATTCAACCACGTAGCATTGTGATGTCCAACGATTGCAGCTGCGTACAACGCGTTAGACGCGTATACCCGACCAGTGTTTAAAATATAAACGATCAATTTCCGGCTACATTTAGGCTGAATTTTCATTATTATTTTTTGAACCTAACTGTATACAGCGTGCTCCCGCTTGACCAATGTACAGCGTGTTTGCGTTTGAGAACGTGACGGCTTAGCACGCGGCAGCAATAGCTTGTATGTTTGTCCTGCAAACTAAGTTGCAACAGTGTTACTTATTAAATTTTATTTTTGTTTCCAACTTATTCTGCTTAGTGTATCACGCTTAAAGCATACCTAAACTTTTTCCTTAGTTGTCTCTTACGACATCCACAGAAGACATGGAGAGGTGATAGTCTTAACCCGATACCACATGGCAACTTATTAAATTCAATAATTATTCTATTAAGCTATTTCAAACAAGACAAGTATACAACGTGTTAGAAAAATATGACTAAACAGAAAGAGGGTTAAATGGTCCATTATGAAGAGTCAATAATTTGCAACATTAAAAATAGGCATTAATTCCTCTTATTGAGTTTGCAGACCTTATTGAATGAAAAAAAGAAAATCCGTCAAAGAATGCACTCTGTTAAATAATCTATTATAACTTCGGTTTTATTAAGTGACAGCTTACTAGGGTTTACAATGTTTTCCGTTTTAATAATTTACATTTTTACCTGGTCTTTTGTAACACGCTGTATTAAGGATTTTAGACTTTCAATCACGAAATGTAATTTAGTCCACAAAATAGGAGACTTCTGGATTCTATTTTGCTTCAGGATATTGAAGTGTCATTTGAAATCTCGAAGGAAATCGTTGGCATAACTTGTTAAACCGACCGATGTTTGTTTGCAATGACAAAATACTAAAATCAAAATCAAAAACCGGTCAAGTGCGAGTTGGTCTCGCGCACGAAGGGTGACCACTAAAAATGTCCAATATATCACGTTTTTTATGTTGTAACCCCCCTTAATTATTATTATTATTTTGACTATAGTATTTGTTGTTATTGCGGCAACAGAAATACGTTATTTCCGAAAATTTCATTTGCCTAGCTCTTACGGTTCTTGAAATACAGCCTGCTGACAGAAGGACAGACAGACAGACGGACAGACGGACAACGAAGTCCGTCAGTTTTCACCTTTTCACCCTTTGGGTACGGAGCCCTAAAAATTAGTTAGGAGAACTAGAAATTTTATTCTAAAAAATTAGAAACTGGTTTTACGAGATTGTTCTCCTGTATGGTGTCGGGATAGAATAACACTTCTCCATTTCTTCCGTGGCTGTCGTAATAGGCGACTAAGTATAGGTTTGGGTATGCTTTAGGCGACAGTCTAGCAGCCTGTCACTATTATATTACCTCTTCCACCTGTTTTCAAACCTAAAATTATCTAGAAGTGGCTTTATTCCAAAAGTTAAAAGTCAAAAGTCAAATTAAAAGTCGGCCAAGTGAAAGGTTAGCATACAAAAATTTGTCAATAAAAGTGAATTTGTTAAAACGTTGGTTTTCAAATGAAATTCGATCAAACAAAAAATACGGCAAAAAGGGAAGGCACTCTCAAAGGTACACACTGAAAAAATTGTGATATACTGAAAGCATTAAATTTGTCTAATGTGGGTGATCTTTCATCACCAGGCAGGCCTGACTAATTACTGAAATTATAATTTCCAGTCTGCAGGTGCAGTATTGAAAGAATTATCATTTAACTCCTAAACATTAAGGAGTTGATATTTAAACAAACGCGGGACTTAATCACGACTTAACACATTCAGAACCAAGGACCCGGCTCCCGGGTTCTTCAAAACATTCGCGAGATACCGAGAACCCGGTAGCCGGGTTCATTTTGTACTAGCAATAGACTACTCGGTTCCGCGCAGATGTTTTGATTTTAGGCGTGGTCGTGAATGTGTTAATTTATTTACCTACTCGACGTTTCGGCCGCGTTACAGCGACCGTGGTGACGAGTTGACTGAAGCAGAGCACGACGTTTGGTAAATAAATTAAGTCGTGATTAAGTCCCGCGTATGTATAAATGTGAGTGAGAATCGCGAAAGTTTAAAACATTAATTAAGGAGTTGACCTTCCATCATCAGCTCAGTCATATTTTTTTTACTGCCAAACGTAAATAGGTACTTGAAAAATGTACTAAAACATGACCTGTGCCTATAAAATTTGAGGGTTGCCTTCGATTTCCCTCATATTCCATCATCAGGTCAAGATATGGTGACAGTGGGACTACCTAGAAACTATATCGTTTCAGAAAAAAAAAATTCCAAATCGGTCCAGGCGTCTTTGAGTAATCAGCAAACACACATAAAAAAATAATATTGAAAATAATGATAAAAAAACAAAAATCCCGACGAATTGAGAACCTCCTCCTTTTTTGAAGGCGGTTAAAAACAGCCAATCTAGCTTCATGCAATCTTAACTGTGGCGGAAGCCACATTGTCAGCATTTTATTTCATGCGTGCTGATTGGTTGATTAAATTCAGTCACGCATGATAGATAATCCTCGTCTTAAGTTTTAAACACTTAGTATATAAAGTGTATGTTTTGTTATTAAATCAGAATTCAACCGACTGACAAAGTGGTTATTTCTCACCCTACAACATGGCAACGTATATTATCACCCGGTAAAGTGGTGACCCCGACGTGAACTTAAGACGAAGATTATCTATCATGCGTGACTGAATCTAATCAACCAATAAGCACGCATGAAATAAAATGCTGACAATGTGGCTTCCGCCACATTAACCAAAACCAATACCGTAAGACCTCCGATCATCATCATCATCATCCAGCTTATATACGTTCACTGCAGGGCACAAGCCTCCACTCAGTATGAGAGGGCTTGGGCTATATAGTTCCCACGCGGGCCCAGTGCGGATTGGGAACTTCACACACAACATTGAATTTCTTCGTCGCTGTGTGCAGGTTTCCTCACGATGTTTTCCTTCACCGAATAGCTCGTGACCGAAGAACTCCGATTAACAATTGAAAATGATTTCCCTATAACAAATTCAGCATTCAGTCTGGAGCTCTGATAATATATTCAGTTCTCAGAACCAAAACATAATATTCGCTTTTGATTTGCAGTTACTTAGGCTGTTTCAGTTCCGCGCTGTGCGGCATTTCAGTTTCAAAATCAGAGTGAAGTAATCAGACAGACGAGTGATTTGGGGACGAAAGCAGTGTTCCGAGTTCATTGCGGACTTGTTTAAACTTGTATCACTCTATTTCTTCAGTGGATGTTGTATGAGGCGATAAAGGAAATAGATTTAAGTATGCTTTAGGCGACTATATATATTTATCTATATGTTTAAAACTTAACAAATATGCAAAGTAGTCATGAAACGTGAAACAGCATGACTGTGAATGAACACGTGTTAGTGTGTGTGTTGTTAACCGGCTTCAAAAAAAGGAGGTTCTCAATTCGACCTAATTTTTTTTTATTAACCGACTTCAAAAAAAGGAAGAGGTTCTCAATTCGACCTAATTTTTTTTTTTTTTTTGTGTGTATGTTACTCGATATCTCGGAGACCCGTGGACCGATTTTCAAATTTTTTTTTAATCGAAAGGGTCTAACTTGAAATTGGTCCCCTTGGCACGAAACCAGGATCTGATGATGGAATCTTGGAGAAATCGAGGGAACTCTTCAAATTTTATATGGAGATGTACGGCGTTTTTGGTAATTTGTTAATGAAGTCAAGATTTTACATTCAGTAAACAGAATACTTTCAAAATATTGTTATTTGAAGTCGGTTTTTTTTTTGTTTAAAATTATTAGTGTTGAGTGCTACCCGTGTACCCGTCTTTTGACAATAATAGTGAATGTGATGGCGACAATGAGGGTAGTTGTGAACCGCTGTCAGTTGTGTCAAGCAGTCGCGTGGGAAAAATTGTAAGCGCGCAGTGCTCGTCTATCCGCCGCTGTGGCGCGTAGCTCCAGATGATTGGTAACTAATTGGCCCCAAACCGTTTAGTACACTGCGAGTGACTCTCACGATACTTTTATGAAGACGCCAATAAGAAGAAGAAGTTTTGTGATTATTATGGAGTAGGCACTCGGTAATGAAAGGCTGGCCCTGTGCGGACGACAGACTAGCCGCGACGGACTTTTTAGTCTGTGAAAATAGAACCTATGGAATTATATGCAGTAACGCACACGACGCGCAAAAAGTCCGGTGCACAATTCATACTATCCAAGCAGACTTTTTGTGCGGTCGAGTCTGCGCTGCGCCTAAAAGCAGCAATGTATTACTAGCCGCGTTTCTCTCGCTTCCTCGGGCGCTCGCAATGTAGGTCGCGCCGGCAATTTGAATCAACGTCAGGCTCCACCATAGCGTCAAACACACAAACTACATTTTCTGAGGCGTGACGTTGGCGCGGCTACGTTCAGATGTGACGGCATAATTTGAAATCAGAATGTTCGTGGTTGTACAGGTAAGGAAATACTTCAGATAAAACTCCTCTTAATTTTTCTGTGGATGTCGAAAGAAGCGACTAAGGATAGCTTGGGTATGCGTGATTTATATGTAAGTACATACCAAACAAAAACGTTATTCAAACGTTACATTTCACATACATATTTATCACGCCCAAATGGGGAAGACAGAGCACACGAATGCTTCATGGACAAATTCAAAACTTTTTTACACATAAAACTACCGTGAGACTCACTCATAGTGAAAATTAACGGATTACTCGTGGAGCTACGCGCCACGGCAGCGTACAGACGCGCACTAACACGTCTGTCCGCTGCCGTGGCGCGTAGCTCAAGATGATGGATCACGGATTGATCCGAAACATGTCGAGCTAATCTCAGTATAAACAACGTGAGTAATCCGTTAATTTTCACTATGAAATTCAAAACTCTTTCACGAGCCGTAGCTACTACTTCTACTTCTTGCATATTTTTAGGTTTAGAGGTACCATAGTGACACGTTGCTACTGTCTGTCGCATGCTTTTCTCTACCATTTTTACAATATCCTCTTTAGCCAGAATAAGAGCGAATAGCGCTCTGTTATCTCTACCTACCCCGTAGGGAATGCGGCGTGACATTTATGTACCTATATAGTTATGTATCTATTACCCACCCAAGTCGCCCCTAACGACATCCACGAAAGAAATGTAGGAGTTACATTTTACGCGACTGTGTAAATAAAAACAGCGTGTTGATTTTGTGTTTTATTGCTTCCTTCCTCCCGCATATGCTAAAGATGAGAAACGATCCTAATTCTTGCTGCCCCCTTGAGAAATTACACTGCGAGCCACTGACGGATACACTGGCTTGCAATCTCATTGCAGTGGAGCGTTGTAAAGTTACTCTACGTATTGTGTTGGGAAGTTTTTAACTTGTAACAGGTCTTGATGGATACTAGTTTTGTAGATAACAGCCAAAGGAGTTGTGAGTAAGACTCCAATAGACATCTCTCACAAAAAAGAGAATTAGTTACTAAAAAAAAACGATCAGTTTACATGTTTGAAATTTCTACGGAAAAGTCGCGGATGTTCAAGACCTTTGGCCAGTGCTGTATTTGGCATGACATCTTTGAGGCACACAACGGCACTGAATTTGAATACCTACCGCAAATAACCATCGATTTTATTACTGCCAAACAATAATGCATAAAAAGTCACAAAATTTATTATGGTAGGTATACATTTATCCGAATGCTAAATCAATTATTGCGCTTTTAGTTCTAAGAAGATTCATTCAAAAATCTTTCAAATTACCCTACCAAGAAAACCCGAGAAACTTCCTAAAATCAGGGGAAAATATCCATCTTACCCTATTCTTAACTCCCGAAGACATTCACCGACGCTGTCCAAAATCGGGGCCGTTCCCGAGTTTATTGTGACCAAACAAAATCCCAGTGCCACTTGCAACTACATCTGAAACTTCCAGATTCTTGGCAAATTAGATTTACCCGGGGCGGCGCTGATTCGATTCCAAGCGTGCCGCGGACGTGGGCCTGAGTAAAGGACACAGAGGGGTAACTCTTTTGTGCCAGGATGCAGTTGAATAAATTAACATGACAAGTATAGTCAGGAAGAAAGATTAGTCGTACATTTGACAGAGTGGTCGTGGTCATGTCAAAGTGGATGGTTTGACACAACAACAGTTCTTGCGACCTGCCGCGTGACACTGTTTTTGGAGTGGGAGCAATCGTTGATCGTATTCCCTGTGATGAAGTGAATGAGATCTGTCCATCGTGTTGGGGAGCGGCCATGAGATCTTTTGCCCTCAACTTTCCCTTGCACTAGCAACCGTTCCATGGATCACTCGTTGCGAGTGATGTTCCCGAAGAATTTGAGCATTCGCAATTGCAGTCACCGATAATATCTCTTAATAATATTTGTAGTATCCGGCCGTAAAGTTTGCACATCGGTTTCCACGACGAACATCGGAATTATAAAGCATTCTCTCTCTCTAATGTTGAAAAATTATCGGATAACTCACGTTTAATAAATCGAGTTTAGCTCGACATGTTTCGGACTAATTCGTAGCCCTTCATCTAGGAGCCGCGGCAGCTGCTGCTGCCAAACGCGAACTGCGCGCCTCAGCTCTCTTCGCGCGCGGTAGTTTAATGTATAACATTCTCTCTCTCTAACTTACGTGACGCCGATTGTTTATATATATAACGCCGATATAACTTTATGGTCGGTTGGTATATTTTTGGCACTTTGTTAGAATCGGACTTATGCAGTTTCTTATCTCATCCGATTAGCAACGATTCGATAAATAAAAACAGATTATTTTTCAGCGTTATTTCAAGAATTCATCATTAAAATAAGAAACTGCATAATTCCAAATCCAACTTATTACTAATCTGTCGTAGTACCTACTGTCATGAGGACATGCGAATTTGACCTCCACACAGACCATATCGTAAGTTGTGCCTTAACCGTTTTATTCAGAAACAGATCGTTAACAAATCTAACCTGAACAGAATCGTACCTACTCAGATTCTGGACTAAACCTGCACTGATTTAATACAAATCTGTCCTGGCACGCCTAAAGGTTTGGCCCTAAAACCAAGTGCCGCCTCTGCCGGCATAATCACCAGTACGTGCCGTAGTAATGTGACAATCATTGATTTACAGCTATTGGGTGCGACTCGGGCCTTGTTTGGGAAAGCCCTGCGTGTGCGCTGATTTGGATCCGTATTAGATATATCAGTTAATATTGTGTCTTATATGGGGTGACAACAAATTGGTGATATAAAATTAGTGATTATTATTTGATTGATGCTTCGGAACACTACATTATTTTCATACATACACACAATCACCCACTTCTAGCATAATTCTAGGTTTGAAAACAGATGGAAGAGTTACAATAGTGCAGATCATCATCATCATCATCAGCCTATATACGTCCCACTGCAGGGCACAGGCCTCCTCTCAGTATGAGAGGGCTTGGGCGATAGTTCCCACGCGGGCCCAGTGCGGATCGGGAACTTCACACACAACGTTGAATTACTTCGTCGCTGTGTGTAGGTTTCCTCACGATGTTTTCCTTCACCGAATAGCTCGTGATAAATATCAAATTTTTGATATCGCACATAAATTCCGAAAAATTCAGAGGTGCGAGCCCGGGGTTTGAACCCACGACCCTCTGCTTGAGAGGCCACAGTTCGAACCGCTGGGCTACCACGGCTTATAGTGCAGATAGCCGGAAGAAATGGAGTGGTGTTATTCTAAACCGGCCACCACACAGAACCAAATATCCAATAATCGAATATCAGTAAGCATTACATCTTAATATACAACAATAATCTAGCTCACCTTATTTTTCTTCCATGGCTCTCCGTGGTGAGAACTAGCTTAAGCAGATAAACTTTTTTATTTCTCCCGTATTTTTTTTGTAATTTATAAAAATACCGAGTTTCCGGTATCGGTATTCGATTTGGAAATACCGGGATTGGATAATGACTCTTAAAAGGGCGGGATCCCGGGATTGGAAGCCCTAGAACTAGCTAAGAAAATAATTGAAAGTAGGTATATTTTACATCGTGTGCTGTGGATGTCGTAAGAGATGACTAAAGGAAAAGGTTAATGTATATTTTAAATGATAGGCTAGCAACCTAGGTGCCGCTTGTAATCGCGCAAGACGCATGTATTTGCGCTGCCGGCGAAGACGCCATCACACAGTCCAGGAGGAAGAGCATTTATACGAAGGACTCAAATTGGCAAAATCTGCCCTCCAGGCGGCCATTGCCAATGGCAAGAATTCAGCACATCAGGAATTCTTAGCCAGCCTGGATAGAGACCCGTGGGGACGCCCTTACAAACTGGTACGAAACAAAAACCAGCGTGCACCTCCGACAGAATCCCTTGAGCCAGATCTCCTCGCAAGGGTAGTGGAGGGTCTGTTCCCTTCTGCACCGGACATTGTACCACCAGTGATGTCGCCCCCTGACGGAAACCTCGAGGGACCTGTTACCGTACCTAACATCACGGATGCGGAAATGATGTGGATCATCGAAAGAGTACGTGGCTCTAAGAAGGCCCCTGGTCCGGACGGTGTTCCAGGTCAGGTACTTGGATTGGCCTTAAAACATCTTGGCACACGCTTCAAGGATCTACTCAACTCATGCCTGGAGGAGGGACACTTTCCCTCATGCTGGAAGGAGGGGAA
>BHDV01011467.1:63718-94934 GCA_005406045.1 Adoxophyes honmai
AAAAAAAAAAAAAAAAAAAAAAAAATACAGCCGAATTGAATACCTCCTTTTTTGAAGTCGGTTAAAAAACAGTGCATTCTTCATGCAAATCACCCAGCTCTGCTTGCTAACCGGATGGAACTTTCTGGATATCCGGGTAGAAGTTTCTTTAATCAAATTGGAGTATCCTTTGAGAGATAAATTAGTAGTACGAGATGAATATTAAGCAGTTTTAATAAGAGCACTGCAAATGCAACTGATTTCACCACTTCAATCATTTAATTTATCCTATAAAATACCTTGTCATTATCACGCTTTAAATCGAGTTTAGCTCGACATGTTTCGGGCTAATTGCAGCCCTTCATCTAGGAATTCGCGGCGGCTGTTGCTGCCAAATGCGCACTGCTTGCCATCGCTCTAGTTACGCGAATAGACGAATTAGCCCGAAATGTGAAAGAAAAGAAAGAAAGAAAAAAAGAAAGAAAGACATTTATTGGCAACAATTTGCCACATAAAAATATGACAAGCTAAACTCGATTTAAAACGTGAGTTATCCATATTTTATAAGATGAGTCTCACGATAGTTTAATGTTCAGTCATAACTGATGATCCTGTATGGTGTCGGAATAGAATAACACTTTTCAATTTTTTCCGTGGACGTCGTAAGAAGGAATTAGGTTAAGGTTTTTAGGCAACAGGTTAGCAACCAACTACAACAGGTTAGGAACTATTATACCAGCCAGGTCAAAACCTGAAAAATATGCTGAAAGTGGCCACGAAAGTTAAACATTCAAGGTATTGTCTATGTAGCGTTTCATACGCTCTGCCTACCTAGAGGCGTGGTGTATGTAATTGGTGTGCCCCTCTTTTACAGACAGAAGATCCATAGAATCCTGTTTCATCAATTTTCCCCTGGAAGCTTCAGTCAACGATATCCACGGAAAAATGCGAAATTTAATTCAAATCTAGACACCGCACGAAGTTCATAAAATCAGTTTTATCTTGAAATACCTTGGTAACCAAAACTCTAAAGAAAAGCCCAAGCCAGCGCTATTATCGTTAGTGTTCCCTCCTATCTCCGAGACATTATGTAGATGAGGCGTGTTCCGATCGCTATCTCGCGCGCGACAAAATTGTGCCTGTTATATTAAGTACGGTGAATCGGAAAATTTTGCTAGCTTCTGGCATGTTGTAGAAATTCTAGGTCCTTGAATACTGGATTGGTAAAATTTTAGACTGTCGGTTTCATTAGATTTCTGAGACATAAACGTCGCCTTTTCGACATCCACGGAAGAATTGGAGAGGGATTATTTTAACCCAAAACCACATAGAAACCGGAGGATGAACATTAGACCTAAACCTGTGGTACCTAATTATAATTAAATACCTAAAGTTAAGCACGACATTTATGAGTACCTATTAAATCAGAGCATCACCAAGACCTAGAATCAACATCTCTCCGTTTCTTCCGTGGGTGTTGTAAGAGGCGACTAAGGAAATAGGTTTAGGTATGCTTTAGTTAGGCGATAGAATAGCATCCTGTCACTATTAAACCAAAAATTAAAATGCTAGAAATACCTTCAAAGCGTCAAATAGTCATGGTTTTGTCTATACCAAGTTTCGTCTGCTCTACCTACCCTATTAAGGACACAGGCGTAATTGTATGTAAATCAGAGCATGAACTTTTTCCGCAACATAAACCGGACATGAAAACTACGTAACCATTTCACAGGGTACAGTTTTTCTAGCAAACATTTTTCGCGGTGAATTCGCAAACCGTACGTCATACGATACGCGAGATAAGGCAGTCGGTTGTTGCGAATTTTTAGACTATTTAACATGGACGAAAAATAAGGGAAGTAAAAGTCGCGAGTACTTTTTGTGGACTGTGTTTTTGAGGCCACTTTTGAGGCAGATTTTTAGGTTTAATAAACAAATGAAAGAGATAGTGACAGCCACTTCAAGAAAACCTATTTCCTTAGTCCCCTCTTACGACTTCCACGGCAGAAATCATCATCATCATCATCATCATCAGCCTATATACGTCCCACTGCAGGGCACAGGCCCCCTCTCAGTATGAGAGGACTTGGGCTACAGTTCCCACGCGGGCCCAGTGCGGATTGGGAACTTCACACACAACGTTGAATTACTTCGGCGCTGTGTGCAGGTTTCCTCACGATGTTTTACTTCACCGAATAGCTCGTGATAAATATCAAATTCGATATCGCACATAAATTCCGAAAAATTCAGAGGTGCGAGCCCGGGGTTTGAACCCACGACCCTCTGTTTGAGAGGCCACAGACCGAACCGCTGGGCTATCACGGCTTCTTCGGCCACGGAAGAAATGAAAAGATGTTATTCTGAACCCGACAACACACAGGATAAATAGATGTAGATAAAAAGGTAGAAGTAACCTATAGAATTACCTCACTTCATAAAAGCAAGTAAGATTTTATATAGCAGGTAAATACAAAGAAAACTTATTTCTCGAAGAGTAATCGAGAATAAAGCTCACTTAGTTTATATTTACTAACATAATCCTATCAAAAGAGGATCTTACAGAATCGGATTCTGAAGTAAATGGACTGTTGATACTGTATAATACATTTGTTACGTGATTCTTAAAATCTGTTGAAGCAACATTTTTATCTTAGGACTTTGATTCTGTGCCATGAATTCAAAAGGAAAAATTGACTGATCGACTGACTGATAATCAGTATGGTGGCAACTTCTAGGATTTTTTTTAGGTTTTGAGTTCGCTGGTATAATAGTGACAGGTTGCTAGCCTGTCGCCTAAATTATACCTTAACCTACTTCGTCAGTCGCCTCTTACGTCATTCACGGAAATAACTCTCGCTGATTCCAATTTTACTTAAAATAATTTTGATGAGAGTACTCGTGATTCTTTATGAAATTCACCTTTGCAGTCTCATGTCGTAAACTACACTCAGCCCATAAATAAATAGTTTCATATCGATGTTTTGAGTTTGAGTTTGGTTTTAAAATACTCTTGCCTCTTATCTTTATACAATCTTACAGAAACACTGATCTCATACTGTCATCAACAAAACTTTCAAATTCCTTATCGCAAAGGCTTCTTTTGAACGCAGATGGCCTAGAAACAGTCTCTTGCCTTGATGAAAGCGCGAAGTGCCGCGCCCAGTGCACCCAGTTTGTACTGAAATGTGTCTCCTTTTCGTGTCAGTAAGATCTTTCCGGCTAAAGATATTAAAGGGAGGGAAGATGCCGCGCCCAGTGCACCCGGTTTGTATAGGGATGTGTCACCTTCTGGTGTCAGTGGGATCTTCCCGGCTAAAGATATTAAAGGGAGGGAGGACGGGTATTAAGAACTGAAGTGCGGTAAAGTACATGCACAAGCAGATGAGATGGAAGTAATGCTGATTTGGGATCGGTTGAGCTCATCCAGGCGGAAAAAATCGGAAAGGTATTTGGACCATGTAACTGTTCGATGTATTTAACAAGCGTCTTGGTTTTTTCTTGTTAACATTGTAGTGAAAGAGAATTTTAATAGTGAAAAAGTGTAGTAGCTAAATAGGTAGATTTGCTTAGTACTTACGATATCACGAAAGAAATTGAGATTTGTTTTTTGCCCTAAAATTATGCTATATTATAATTATTTTATATTATAAACAAAAACCTCAACTGTCTCATGTCGTATCCAGTTTTAGCATAATTTTAGGGCAAAAAACAAATCTCAATTTCTTTCGTGATATCGTAAGTACAATATAATGTTTTGTGTGCTATGCTTGCCCCATTTCGAATCATGGGCGTGATTGTATGTGTGTGTCAATATAATATAATAAAGAGTGCACGTAAAAAAGTAATTATACTTAGTTTTTCGCCAATTCTATGTATTTAGATTCAAAATTTTAGAGTAATTTTTGTAATGAATGTCGTAAATTCCCTAGTAAAATTATTAAAAAAAAGAGAAAAAAAAAGTTACACAATAACTCAATTTCATTATAATTAAGTATGCCATAAAATTACATCTTGTGTGGCGTCAGATTGTTAAAACCTCTCCATTTCTTGCGAGGATGTCGTAAAAGGCGACTAAGAAAATAGATTGGGATTTGCTTAAGGCAACAGGCTAGCAACTCGTCCTTATTACACTTTTTCCATCTCTTTTCTCTCTGTGCCAAGGACTCGTTGTAATTATTGCTATTCATACCAATGGTATGCATACTTATGTATTATTTAGGAACTAAATCGATGTCGATGATGGTCCGCGAACTATTCCGCGATGTTTAGGCGCTTCGCGCCTGGATTTCATACTAACCTAACCTAACCTAATAATAGTAAATACATGGTAACAACGAAACTGAGTTTTGAAATTATGCATAAAGACATTTATACCAAATAATTATTAGCCCAAACAAAAGTATGCGTAATGTGTATTTGGCCAATACAAATTAGTCCAAATGAAATTATGCTATTAGCGAAGTATGCCAAAAAAGTATTAGGCCAAAGTATTACTATGCGAAAGTACTGTTATGCCAAAATTAATTATGCCAAGTCAGTTATGCGAAACAATAATAGTCTAAATAAAATTATGCATTCCAAGGGGATCCCGGGAGATGTACTATTCTAACCCGGCACCACAACTAAAGTTATATTAGAAATTACTTCAAAACATGAAATACTCATGGTTTTATCTATGTCACGTTTCATGTGCTCTGCACGCCCTATCTGGGAACACAGGCGTGATTGTATGTAGATATAAATTAGACTTACGTGGATCAAATTTTTCCTCATCACTTTAATGATTCTGCTATAATTAGTAAACAAAACATTGCTATCATGACAACGTACTTTGAGAGTTAGTTATATCTAGTCACTGGACGAATTGTGAATGATGGCAGTCCGTCGATCATCGTCATACAATGACTTCACAAAATTCTCAAGTTTTTCTCAAGTCATTTTTTTGATGTTTCTGCAAACTATAAATAATGTCAGGTCAACAAATTACTTGTTATTTAGTTGCATAAGTGTTATCATAGTGACCAGATTAAGACTGAACTCCTGGGTTTAACGATTAGATATAAGTCATCGTACTTGGTCAAAAATCATTGGCACTGCTATAATGATAAGCAAATAGATAACAAATGTATATATAGTGATTTCAGTGTTCGTGTGCTAATCGGTTTTGGTGGACGTGGTGTGGAAGTTGATAAGAAAATGGGAAAGAAGGAAGGGAAGAAAGTGAAAGTGGAAGGAAAGAAGAATGTGGCGAAGGAAGTGAAGGTTTCGAAGAAGAAAGACAGAGGGAGTAGTTTTAAATGTTGCGGTGTAAGTAGGTTTAATTATTTGCTTTTATTTGTCCTAATTATTATTAGGTGATTACATATTTTATGTAATTTATATCTCAACTGCAACTATGCTGTCGTTTTAATTTCTGTGATTAATATTGGCATGTATAGGGTATCTTAAAAAGTAGTGTCAAGCAAAAGTCTAGAGATAGACCACCTCTAGGGGTATTCGAATCACACCCATGTACTTTACGCGATTTTTTGTACTTTACGAGTTTTTTTTTCGATTTTTTTTGTGACTGATTTCAATTATAATTTTGTGTCGACACGCTTATTCATCAATTTGGAAAAAATCAAACATGTATCTCAAGAATTCATTCTTCTGTGGCTAATAATGTCTACTAGGTCAAGGTGACACAAAAAAATCGAGATTTTTTTTGGGACATCCTGCATAGGTATGTATGTGTCTTCAGTAAATCATAGTTAAGTTTGCCTGTCCATTCTATTCTTAAAAGTAAGTTTTTAGTTGACTACAACCAATGTTGTAGTATCCAAAATGACAGCCCTCTTCGTGCTTTCTCATTCTTTCTTTCTCATTCTTTCTTTTCAGACATTCTTGACAGTGACAGCTGTCATTATAGCAGCAGCAGCGTACCACGTGTACATGACAGTATTCTTCATACCTGAGTTGCCAGAAGTAGACCTCGAGAAGTGGTGGGGACCAAACGATACGAGGGACAGCCAAGACACTTCCATCAGACCCTTTAGGATACTCTTTACCGATGCTGTAGGTTTGACCAAAGATTCCGCTTGGATTATTGTCTAATCCGCTCATCATACATACATATATTACGCCTGTATTCCCAAATGGGGTAGGCAGAACACACAAAACGCTACGTTGACAAAACCATGCCTACTTCACGCTTCGTGAGCACTTTTTTTTGGTTTCAAGTTGGCAGGTATAAAAGTGACAGGTTGCTAGCCTTATGCCTAAAATATACCTCAATCGCCTCTTACAACTCCCACGGAAGAAATGGAGAGCTGTTATTGTAAACTTGACACCACTGCTGTCGCCTAAAATATTATTATACCTTAATCCTCCTCAGCCTCTAATGATATCCCCATTAGAAATGGGGAGACGTTTTTCTAAACTCTACACCACATGGCACACATCCTGTAGTAATTGAATATTGTAATTTTAATTTCATCAATTCTTCTCTTGCAGATGCAAGAACAACTAGTAAAGAAGTTCGAGTACCACCGCCGTTTGACCAAGCCAAAATCCTTCGAAGACACAGCTTGGACGTACGGCGTCCATTCAGCGACTCTCGCGCAAGTCTTTGCCCATTGGCAGTTCAAGTACTCGTTCAGGGAGCGGCAGAGGTATTTCAACAAGTTCCCGCATTACAAGACCAATGTTCAAGGGCTTGATGTTCATTTCGTGAGGGTTAAGCCTGAAGTGGAGGATAAGAAGGTAAAACTAGTATAACGTTAAATTATATTGCTTTATATTTGTAGCGAGCTTAGCGCCACTTAATCAGTGTAGTTTTTACATCGCGTTAACGAAGGTTTGTGTTTCTAATTTTCTCTCTGTGTGGCGCAACATCTGTCTTGAAAGAGATCAGCATCTCTTTGGTTTCTTTTTCAACATATTCAACATCTTCAACTAGGAAAAAAATCACTAGCTGGATTTTACAATTGGCGTCCTACAGTGTTGCCAACTGCTAGCTTTACCTAGTTGTTAAGCATTTAGAAAAATGCTAGATTGTAAGTTGTCCAAAAATCAGTAAATATATGAGACACCAGTTATACCAGCTGAAAATAAAACTAACAGTCATAATTCCAAAGGCTACTAGATTTAGCGAAAAAGATGCTAAGCTGTGACACTACTGGCGTCCTTGAAAAACGCTAAAATAAACAACCGGTGATCTTCTGCATGCCTCCGTTTCCAGCTACAGCTCTGCTCTACTTTGACTAGCTGGCTGATCAAGAAAGATGCTTGAAAAAAAAACAATATTATTTCAAATTTGAAACACAACGGATACCGACGGGTTGAGTCTGTGACGCCGAAGCTCAATTGTTTCGTGAGATTTGATTTTGCCGCCATTTTAGCTGTTCTTTATTTCGATTCGAACCAATTAAATTTTTCGAAATTGTTACACGGATGTAATGATTTTGTTGAAGGTCTATCCAATCATTCTGCTCCATGGATGGCCGAGTTCCTTCCGCGAGTTCTATGAAGTGATTCCCCACCTGACTACCCCACGGCCTGGCAACGACTTTGTCTTCGAAGTTATTGTACCCAGCTTACCTGGCTTCGGATATTCACAAGTAAGTATCTTCATAGTTTTGATCATTAACATTATGTTCACTGGCACCATGATCTAATCTATTTGATTTATTTACAAATTCTAAATCATTATCGAAGAGTTCCAATTCACGTTTTGTACGAGCAGTTGTTTTAACAGAACGGGTTTTAGTTTTAGACTAACCTTGTGTGCCTTAGTGTACGACAGTGTCTCTCTGATGATGAACTCTCTTTGATTTCGGAATACGTTAGCATAGTGTGGTGGTGGCATTAGGTTTATATTGTTTTTTCTTGGCGTAGAGCAGGAAAAACTGCACTAACAGATATTTATTAAGTAGAAAGTACACTTAGTCGTTCGCAACTTGTTGACGAGCGGCTGCGACTGCTGTCACAACCTAACTACGTAATAGCGGTCGGTGGAAAGTCTAGTGTAAAAACATTCGTTGACCAACGTTGTTATACTTAGAACATCAATTGGTGATCATCTCCTTTTCTCTGTGACTTTCCTTGTGTTTATTATTTTTTTCTTTCTTAGGCTGCAGTCAGACCCGGCCTAGGTCCTTTCCAAATGGCGATCATAATGCGAAACCTCATGCAGCGCCTCGGATTTTCCCAATACTACGTCCAAGGAGGAGACTTTGGCCACCTTATTGGCTCAATCATGGCCACACTCTTCCCTAAGGAAGTCCTAGGGTTCCATTCCAACATGCCAATGACTATGGCCAAACCTGCCATACTGGGATATGTGTTGGGCGCTATTTGGCCAACATTGGTCGAACCAAAGTACCCGGAGAAGTTGTATCCTATAAAAGAGAAGGTTGAGTTTCTGATAGAAGAGACGGGGTACAGTCACTTGCAAGCCACGAAGCCTGATACTGTTGGTAAGTGCGTTATGTTGGCTACTGAAGTTAAGTTACTTGCCTGCTGTGCAGTTCAACTGGCTTTTTAAACTGTTCTATATGCTGACGATTTAACAGCAAATTTAAAATTTAGGAGTTAATGGAACCATGTTATTGAGCGTTTTCAGAAATAATTAAAAAAAAAATACGATAATGCTGTACTTTTTTGACAGAATTATAAGTACTGCTTATATATCGTAAAGATAAAGAATATGCGAATAGCACCTCCCCCTTTATTCCCGTGGGTGTCGTAAGAGTCGACTCTGGGAAAGGGTTAGTGTATTGTGGGCGATGGGCTAGCAACCTGTCACTGCAACATCACGTTTAACCATCTGGTTACCCTGATATTGCTAAACGTGCCTCTTGAGAATACAGGCGTGAGAATATGTATTGTATGTATGTATGTATGTATGTAAAGATTATGCGTGTAGTGATGGGATTTCAATAAGACCATTGAATTTTTTCCGTAGGTGTCGCAAGAGGCGATATAGGAAATAGATAGGCGTATGCTTCAGTCGATAGGCGAAAGACCTGTAATTATTACGCCTGTATCGTTTTTCTCCATGCTATAGGTATGGCCTGCTCATTGCAAATCCAACATGCTATTACGCTCGAATCAGGGGTACAGTCGCGAACTGGGATTGTTGAGCCACTTACTAATGATCGTAACTTGGTCGTGTATTACTAATCCAATAGCTAACATCTAGTCGGTCACATCGGTTATTGGTAACACGTCTAAATTGCGAACTGTGGCAAGTGGCTCAACAATCCCAGTTCCCGACTGTACATCAATAATACTTATCTTTCTCAAACCTATTCAGATGTCACTTGTTTTCCATCTATTCTTTTATCATTGTCTTTCACTTATTTATGGTTTCTATGTTCCCAGGTATCGTCCTCAACGAGTCGCCAGCAGGCCTCGCAGCCTACATCCTCGACAAGTTCATGCTCTACACCAACATCAACAACAAGTTCTTACCAGACGGAGGCATCAGTCAGTACAACACCACTGACTTGTTGGACAACGTTATGGTCTACTGGGTAACTGGGAGCATCACTACGTCTATGAGGGTTTATAAGGAGCTGTTGTCTGGAGTTGAATTTACTTCGGAACAGTGAGTTTTGTGTTTTTTTTTTAAATAAAATAAATAAGGCCCGTGTGGTGCCGGGTTAGAATAGCACCTCCCTTTTCTTCCCGTAGTTGTCGTAAGAAGTCGATTCTGGGAAAGGGTTAGTGTTTTGTGACTAGCAACCAATCACAGCAATACCACGTTTAACCATGTGGTTACCCTGAAATAGCTAAACATGGCACTGAATTTTTTGAATTCATTGTGCTCTGTCTACCCCTCTTGGCAATGTGTATAAATAAGGTACACGAGTAAATGGGTCCTGGTGGCAAGCTATCACCATTGCCCATATTGCAGAGATGTGTTGCATCCAGAGGCCTAAGGAGTATTTATAGGTCTGCCTCCGGTGATGATAATTTTGTATTGGTTATCTTACCTTCCACGCCGTAACATGCTGTGGCAAATGCTGGTTTACAGCTAGGTTTGCAGGCAATTATGTGGTGGTAGCATTCTGAACAAACATAACTTTCACGAGAAATAATCTGCGAAAAAATCCAATTCAAAATTTAAAAAAAGTATTAGCACCACCTCTCATTTTCAGAGACAGTAGCGCACAAGGACAACTATAAAATTCAGCACTATAATTCAATTTGCTGTCGTTTTCTATTCCAGAATCCCCACACCAGTGCAAACTTGGTTCCTGAACCTCAAAAACGAGATATTCTATGACCCTGAGATTTTCCTGCGGAGGAAGTTCCCAAACCTAAAGGGAGTAACTTCCCACAACTTTGGAGGACACTTTGCTGCAATGGAAAGACCTAAGGAGTTGGCTGATGACGTGTTCCTGGCTGTGAAGAGTTTTGATAAATAAATTATGGTGAACTTGATCTAAGTCTTTCAATTGACAGTTCTTCTGGTAATCATTATATTACATTTTAGTGCAATAAGATTTCTCATGTTATTTATCAATTTTATCATGCTCTCTGAAAATAAGAAATACTATAATACTATAAATTATAGTTTAATTCATCAGGTAGAATTACATGGGATAACTACAGGTCATAATCCCTCATTTCAGAAGTTTCATGATCTATTTAACTCTCTGCTTTGGCTTTCACCCTTGGTATATTTGCAAATAGTATTTTGCAAACGTCGATGGAGAGACCTCACGTGAGGATAATGTTCGGTTTCATCCTTTATTTAAAAACTGATCGCCTAAATAGAAAGATGTAAAGGACTGATGATACTGATTACTGATAAGTAATGACGAGATTTTACATTTAAACCTAGCTAAGAACAACTAAAACCTGGTTTATTAATAAAAAATAAAAAGTTGTTGATATCGATCGGTTTAAGAACTACGACAAGCACATACACACAACAGATACTGAACAGATATTGAAATCAAACAACAGTCTTGGTTTTGCGACAGAGTTTAAAAAACACAAAATCTGATTATGACGGTACTGTAGCAACACCATCGCATTTATCAAGTCCAAATTGTGAAGAAATTACGTTAATCCGTCCCAGCGCTGAATAATCGGTTTGTCTCTAATAAAGGAGAAATAAAAGCGTCGCCGGCGGCCCTAATTCGATAGCCTCGGTTGCTGCGATTACGGGGTTAGAGCTACTGCACACTGACGACTAGTTTTGTAAAAGACTCGAGAAGTAGAGTCGCAACTTCGTAGACTCGACTCATATAAAGGATTTGATAAACTTGAGAACTCTGAAGACCGAGTCCTATTATTGATTAAACTATCGAGCGATATGGTGCCGGGTTAGAATAGAACCTCCTCCCTTTCTTCCCATGGCTGTCGTAAGACTCGACTCTGGGAAAGGGTTAGTGTATTGTGGGCGATGGGCTAGCAATCAATCACTGCAATATCACGTTTAACCATCTGGTTACCCTGAAATTGCTATTTGTGGCACTGGATTTTAGAATTCACGTGCTCTGCCTACCCTTCTTGGGAAAACAGGCGTGAGTATGTATGTGTATCGAGCGCGAGTCCAGCGACTCGAGATTTTTATATAGTCTGGAGTCTTAGTAAAACAAGAGTCTTTTACTTGGACTATCAGCCTATAATAATAGTGTTAAAATTTAAAGAATATTGACAGCTAAAAATGTATCACCATAACAAAACAGTTTTACCAATAACTGGAACAGTACCGTAAGAGTCACAACTGAAGATACGGTAAACTTAAACCATGTAACGAATTGGCCAGAAGACTTAAAAGCAGATAAAGCATTTAAGCCCAATAATAAGACTCGCTTAGGTTTCAAGTTCTGCAATAAAGGGAGTCTTGCGTTAACCCTACTCATTGGAGTTCCAAATTGTAATAAAAAGAGACTCAGAGCTCGGCTTGTTTCGTTTATCACGAATGGCTATCCCAACCATGCGATACATGGTTTTATCCACTGAATCTCCGACGTAGAAAAAGTATGAAACTTTTCGTCTCATCGTCTTTTTTTAATATATTTTTTTTCGTATAAAAAAATAGGGGACTTATTCCGAGATTAAATTATATTCTCGCTTGATTGATTCAACCCTTAGATGTACTAATAAGATTGTCGCAAATCGATGCGTCTCACAAACAGTGTAAAGTAGCAAAGTGTTCGATGGGCCTTTTGTTAGGCGTCTCAGCAAGCGACACGGCTACAGTAGACTTGTTTACTGCTTGCTTTCAATTTAGCCGTAGCAACTTGTGTTATGGGAGTTGTTTGATTTCGAGATATCGTCTCGTTTAGAGTTACTTTGTGTTACATACTTGTTGGAGTTTGGTTGTGGTTTAAGCTACGAAGACTGATAAAACTTTTTGTAACATACATACATACATTTAACATTAAACTACCGTGAGACTCACTCATCTTATAAAAAGAGAAGTCGCGCGAAGAGAGCCGAGGCGCGCAGTTCGCGTTTGGCAGCAGCGGCTGCCGCGGCTCCTAGATGAAGGGCTACGAATTAGTCCGAAACATGTCGAGCTAAACTCGATTTATAACGTGAGTTATCCGTATTTTATAAAATAAGATACATACATACATTATACTACCCGTGTGGTGTCGGGTTTGAAATAACACCTCTCCATTTCTTCCGTGGATGTCGTAAGAGGCGACTGGGGACATAGGTTGAGGTTCATTTAGGCGACACTCGGCGACAGGCTAGCAACCTGTCACTATTGTACCTGTCACATTAAAACCTGAGAAATATAATTATGCTAGAAGTGGCCACAAAATGTGAAATAGTCATTGTTTTGTCTATGTAGCGTTTTGTGTGCTCTGCCTGCCCCATTCGGGAAAACAGGCGTGACTGTATGTATGTATGTATACATACATTGATCACTCCTGTATTCCCTAATAGGGTACACAGACAGAACTGTGGCTACTTTACGTGTTTTGTGACACTTATAACATATATTTTTTAGGTTTTAAGATGGCAGGTATAATAGTCACAGGCCTGTGTAGAATGTACCTTAACCTTACCTTAGTCGTCTTTTACGACATCCGCGGAAGAAATTCATAAGTGTAATCCTAAACCCAACATCAGAAAAAGAGAAATAAAAATCAAATAAGATGAGTAAATTATCACTTATTAACTTGCTTGATCACAAGTAAGAATTTAACGAACACAAAATTACACGCGCCATAATCATGACCGGTGTTAGACAATACCCAAAAATACTTGTTACAAAAGAACTGGTATCAAAGTCGCGCTCGACAAGTATTTGCGAGTCAAATGAGGTGTACAGCTTCGGATTCAGCCGCTTTGAATTGCAAAGCAGATGTTTTTGTGATGCTGTAGGCGTTGGTTGGGCCGGGACGTCGAAGTATTTTATGGTCGAAGTATTTTTGTAACAGTTTTTTCAGTATTTTTTATTGAGAAAGATTTGATGTGCAAAATTATGCGATTTAAAGTTAGGTGTTTACACTGTTATGAAAGTGTGTTACCTCTGTACGAAATAACCACTAAAGCGATCGATGTGATTTTTTATAAAGAGGTATTTTATGCATCGTATCCCGTAATTTAATCTAATTTACCTTTTTAAATTATTTTTTTATGAATAAAATAAATCTAAAAGAAAAAGAGAAATCCATGAAAAATAGTTAACCTTAAAACACTTTTTTAACTTTATTTTAACGCTTTGTATGCAATAAAATAATGTAATCTTGTAAAATAGTAATCAGTCTGTGTAAAAAAAACGTCGACTCTAAAATGAAGAACTTTTTTATATTCTGACCGCCCATCAAAATAAGTTTTTTTTTTACTTTGACAATGCTGATCGCAGCCCACACGAACAATAAAAGCGACTGCAAAGACTTAGATAAGCTTGCAGAAGTAAGTTATGGCTGTTCAATGATAGATAAGATATTCTTTTTTTTATTCGATTGAGAAGAATACTTAGCATTTCACTTTACTAAAGCCTTTTGGTATTTTTACAGTTCTAAGTGAGCAATCGCTTGTTTTTGCGTGATACTTGAGCGAGTGATCGTTGGACGCGAAAATACACGCCCAAGTAAACTCGAAAAAGTATTAAAATACATACTTGTTCCACGACCCAAGTATTTCAACTCCCAGCAAAAGCGACATTGTAATGACTATAATGAGTCGAATGTATATTCCCGATTCTGATATTACATTCTTAACGAATCTTCCCTATCCTGGGATTCGTGTAATGAAGCATTATCATAAAATGTTTACGATCACTGTCATCCTTGCTTATAGAGCTGTGAATTATTCAGGGGTACTAAATATTGGTTACATCGACCGATGTTTGCGGTATATATTCTTTCTGGGATGTCTAGATTCTTTGTTACCTATTTCTTTGTGAGTTTAGTGGCGTTTCCAAATGTATTCGCTTTCAACTATTGATTTTGATTGTCTTTCTATTCTTGGTTTTTTAGACGCGCTACTATCATCATCATCAGCCTATATTGGTCCACTGTTGGACATAGGGTACCATGCTAGCTACTTAATAATTATTACGCCTTTTTTGAGCTTTAAATCTAAAACTATTCTATGGCTATACCTACAACGTGAAAATAATCATTGTCTATGAAACGTTTTGAGTACCGCCTGCTCCATTTTAGTTGTAATGATTGTCATTTTGATACGAATTGGATCTATTCCGTTCTTCGATTTATTTGAAATTGCTTATGATTATTATAGTGTTTTTGCCATTTATTCTACGCTTTACGTACAATACAGTAGTCATGATTTTTTTTTTGTCTATGTAGTGTTTTGGTGTTCCTGCCTACCCTGTTTGGGAATACAGGCGTGATTGTGTGTATGTAAGCCGGCGGTACATTTAATTCATTCATTAAATACCACTGGCTGTTAACATTCCGTACAATTAAGAACAAAAACAACACACTCGTTCCAATTTCGAAAAATTTACCTGATCACCACTACGCTTGCAAATCGAAGCAAAAACAGAACTCGCAAACCAATTTGCTGTAGTTTAAAAGTAAATTTCAGGTGCACTTCGTATAATTTTATTTGCCTCGGGCCAAGTTTCCGACCGCAGTTCCGAAGTTAGTGTTCTAGCGACAAGCAACGCCGAAGTTCTACTACAATAGGGAGTTAATGCCTTTTGGTAAGGTAACTGCGAGCAGAAGTGAATATCAGTGTGTTTTGTTACAGTGTGGAGAGCAAAATGAATGGGCTGTGTATTAATTTGTATGTTTGAGTCCGGGTGGTGTCAGATTTAGTATAACACCTCTCCATTTCATCCGTGGATATCGTAAGAGGCGACTATAAGGATATAGGTTTTAATACATTTTATTTTGGTTATTCATTTATTTTCCCCGTTTCTTGCCGTGGGTGTCGTAAGAGTCGACTCTGGGAAAGGGTTAGTGTATTGTGGGCGATGGGCTAGCTACCTGTCACTGCAATATCACGTTTAACCATCTGGTTACCCTGACATTGCTAAACGTGGCACTGGATTTATGAATTCATGTTCTCTGCCTACCCCTCTTGGGAATATAGGCGTGAAAATATGTATGTATCAATTATTTCTTACTAAAAAACGTGAGTAACCTAAGTACATCCGTTTAATTTCACTATGACTAAGTCTCTCAGAAGTTTGTTTAAGATTTTGTTTAACTACTTTGAATGTGTTTTAATTCCATGAAGCTAAAAGAAACTACAGCAAAAAATATGTTGAAAATCTTCAGTCTAGCCGGTACAAATCCGAAAATGTAGTGTAGATTAAAAATAAACCGACGACGGCGGATCCAGTCAGCAAATAATCGGGTTCGCTTCAGCGCAGAGCTGCGACAGTTTTAACGAAGCTGCAGACTCTTTTATCATAAATACGGATACTTTTTAAGGTTCCGTAGCAAAAATGACGAAAACTATTCAAATAACTAATCAAATCAAGGCCAAAAATTTTAATACACACATTTATATACATATTTTCACGCCTGTATTCTCAAGAGGGGTAGACAGAGCACATGAATTCAAAAATCCAGTGCCTCGTTTAGCAATTTCAGGGTAACGAGATGGTTAAACGTGATATCGCAGTGACAGGTTGCTAGCCCATCGCCCACAATACACTGACCCTTTCCCAGAGTCGACTCTTACGACACCCACGGGAAGAAAGGGGGAGGTGCTATTCTAACCCGGCACCACACGGGTGTTTGGTGTTTATAGCAAATAAAATTACCTTTACCAAGCGTCATTTTGTCGTGTTTTACAAAATATCACGAATAATGCTGAAGTTATCAAAGGCGCCAAGTTTTTATTCATCTGCAACTGAAAAAAATCTGTGAGTAAAATATGAAGAACATCTTTGAATGGGCCTTACTTTTGAACAGATTCTATAAAACTTTTGCCGTGCTTAAGGGGCCGCACAATAAATATCATTTTTATTCAAGTGCTTAAAACTTTCACTGTGGGGTTCAGTATAGTATAATCTCTTCATTTCTGCCGTGGATGTCGTAAGAGGTCGTAGGGGAAAAGGTTAAGTATATTGTAGGCGATAGGCTAGCAACCTGTCACTAATTATGCCTGCCAACTTAAAAAAAAAATGCTTCAAGTGGCCACAAAACGTGCATTAGTCATGGTTATGTCAATGTAGCGTTTCATGTACTCTGCCTACCCATTTGGGAGGCTAGGCTACTTTTTGTCTTTTCATGGGTTTTCAAAGCGTACCTATACCCGACCATTGGCTAAAGTGTTTACGGTAAATTTTCGGGCACTTGTATAGTTTCATTCTTAGGTTATAGCACTGTGTAGTACCGATGGAAGGAACTCTTCAACGGTAGGTCTGATTGACTTCAAATCTGGTGCACATAATTTAGGGTGGATGACAATGAAGTACGGTTGGCAAAACGTACCTATAGTCGGCAAAAAAAGCTTGTATCGATAATGATTTTTTTGTTGGTAAGCTTATTAGTTACAACAACAACACTATCGCTAAAAGCAAATCATAGGGGCATAGCCACAACAGATACAAATTAAATACATTTTTTTTTACTCTAATGTAATTTATTCAGGCAGAAAACAGGGGACTACGTTTGTATGGAGAAGTAGTGCGACACCTATCCTTTTAAGGATTCCCTGTATGTTAGACTAACGCTTGTCCCCTTAAAACCTCAGTTGGCAAACTTCTGGCACATGCCGCCCAACTTCCATTACATCAAAGAAGATGAACGCAGCCCGTAATTTAAATAAACTCTGCCCAAAAATAATGCCGTAATCCGTCTCTCGGATTTCTTCTTCATAATTCCTCGAATAGGGCTGGCAGTTGGGTAAACAAAAACATTTTATATTCATTGTTTTGTTGAACTTATCTCAACTATTTAAACTATTGCCATATTAACTTCCAAGAGCTATACAATGTTGTTAAAATTTTCATCAGAATTTCGTAGCGGCTCTTCAAACTATCCACATTCTATTAGAATTATGAACTGTCACTTTGTCACGGATCAAAGTATGGATACTTTCCGTGATGTCCTATTTTCTTTTACCCGTTTCCTCGTTTTTTCCTCGCCTCAGGCCACAGTGCACAAACCGTGCGGCCCATTAAAAAAAAAGTATGGATAAAATAAACTGCGGGTAGTTTGAAGAACCCGATACAACGAAAGTGACATCCTACTTCACTCTATTCGTAATCGTTGAGTTAATGAAATTCTAGTTGTCTTTGAATTAAAATATGTAGTTGACCTGCGATCGCCTAGTTTTTGGCCAGTTTCTTTTTCTTTACAGCAGGTTCTCAAACTCATAAATATGTTTAAGTAAAAGCACGTCTGTTCAAGTTAAAAGGTTTGCACTCGTAACTTACGTAGACATAAGATCATAACATTTACAGATCAGGCTAACGTAAGTAACACCAAAAAAAGTAAGTAGGTGAAAAAAATGCAAAGGTACATAGTCAAAACAATAGGTATTTCACGCTTCGTAGCCACTTTCATCATAATTTTAGGTTGAATCATTGATGGAAGAAGTGACAAGTTGCTAGCCTGTCGCATAAAGCAAACCTTTACCTATTTTCTTAGTCGCCTCTTATGACATCCATGGATGAAATGGAGGGTTCTTAATCTGACACCACACGGCTCAAAAATTAACAAAAATACTATAGTATTTAAAAGAAGAATGAAAAGTAACTTTTGTCTATTAATTTTTAAAAGAACATTATGAATTATGGCATCTAATTAAAAAACAAATTGTTCATCTGTAACAAAATCGTCTCCAAATTTTACTTTAAAGGGTCTTCAAAAATAATCGCGCCGTTAAATCTAATGGCAATTGGAGTCATTGTGACAACCCTAGCGCTAAGGCTATGAAAAATGAACAGGAATTAATTCAGGAAAATTAAAATTCCTTAACCGCTTATTCTTTTCTTGGGCTTATTTCTTGGAATTTCGTCGGACATATTGGATCCATTTGAGACGTGACGTTTTTGGACTAATCAGTAATTACATGGTCGGAAAAACTTCGAGATGGGTTCTAATTATGACAGGAAAAATGAAAAAAAGTACGGACGGTTTTTGCGCTCCTCAAACACTATTAGGCGTGGGAGTGACTTTAATCTTTTAGGAGACAAAGAATTTTAAGTCAAGTTAGCTCTATTTTATACATACATCACGCCTGTATTCTCAAATGGGGTAGGCAGAGCGCATGAAACGCTACGTAGACAAAACCAGGACTATTTTTTTCATTCTTGGAGATCACTACTAGCATATTTTTTAGTTTTTATGTTGGCAGATAGTGACAGGTTGCTAACCGGTGGCCTAAAATATATCGTAATCTATTACCTTAGTTGCCTCTTGCGAAATCAAATTGAAATTCGCGATTAGCTGTAAATAGGATAGTATAGAAGTAATAACTGTGAAGAACAGCTGATGTGATGCAAAGCGATTGTGTTGTAGATATTAGGCAGAATCGCTAAAATTTAGAACTAGGATTGCATTGAAGGAATGACTGTGAAGAGTAAGGCTCAATTCACACCAGAAAAGCGGCGAAGGGCGGCGAAGCGAAGCGCAGTTTCAGTGTCATGAGAATTCATTAGAATAAGACATGTTATCGCATGAAAAACTCCAACGAGACGCGCGGATGCCCGTGGATCCGCGGGAATTCCGGCGAATTCCATAAACGAAGCCGTGCGACTGCGCGAGACGTCGCGGGAATGCCCGAGGACGCTCGAGCAGTCGCGAGCGGCCGCTGGCAATATCCCGCCCAGAGATTTTGGACTTCCCGCGCATTCCAGCGACTTTCTCCGCATTCCAGCGACTTCTCGAGCAGTCGCGGGAATCCTCGCGCCTTCTCTACCGAGCGGGTTGCTGCGCTTCGCCGCCCTTTGCCGCTCTTCTGGTGTGAATTGAGCCTAACGCATGTGAAGATAGGGGATACCACACACGTGATATCAATATTACGTCGAATTAAGAAAAGTAAAAAACAATAATGGCATGAGTGTCGAATTATCCCCAGATGATCCTTACACGCGGTCTTTTCCATTCGTAAAAAAATGACAGTCAACGGGCCGAGATCGTCAATGTTTTTCTGGTTAATCGCTCTGTGAGCCTTCCTGCTGAGTCATACTAGGAATGGAACAGTGATGACAGCGTGCGTTCTAAACCAGGTTTACAAACATAGCTTTAGGGATTTTTCCAAAAAAACCTTGTTTACTTTTAATCTTAAAATTTTCCGGCAATAAAACTTCTCAGGGGGTTTCAGACGCGTATACTTGACCACTTTTCGGCCACTCTATATAACCCTGAAATTGATACCAAATATTTGTACCAAAACCTCAAAGCTGTAAAAAAATCAAATCCTTAAGTCTATACAATTAAAATTATAAAGACGTTTATGCCACATTTTAGGCGGTTTCACTCACATTCATCACTCTCGTCATACACGCTCGACGGTTTCGGGTACTCCTAATTTGGCCTCTCTTTAGAACATCACCGATCAGTCCCCTTTGCACGACAGGGCGCGAGCGGAGATACGCGACGTCACAAAGTGACAGGTAGACTAGACTAGAGCGTGTTGCCGTGCCAAGCCTACTGGTCGATATATGCTTTTCAAGGGCGCCCTCGACCGACTTGCCCTGACACACTTCCCTAGTAAATTCAACAAGAACCATAAAACAAAATTTCCGTTCCTGGAAACATTCATCATAATAAATAATATCGAAAAGATCTGCGAATGCATCCCGAGCGGAGATAATGGGATTGTAAACGCGTTCTTTCGTTTCTCAAGCTTGTTGCTCTTACCACCGGTTTTATTAATTTGAGAATATTTTTCGTTATTATTTTTCGAGCGTAAAGTTGAGATATCACAATCTGCCAACTTAGCGAGTCGAGTCGTGCGCGAGATAGTCTATACCTGTCACTGTCTAACACGTTGTCATCTGCACGGAAAATTTAACAGCTCATCGCCAGCAGCTTATCTCATCTTAGGGTGTGGCATTAGCCACCATTTTCACTCCCGTTATTTTTTTTTCCATTCAAAGGAACCAAAAGAGAAGGAGTGTTGCCGTGGCTAAGGATAATAGGGATTCATTTACAACTTTTCCATTTCAATGTTGTAAACGATAGAACTCCAATATGTATTTGTTTTAATAAGTATATTTTATATTTACCACTTTTGTCTAGCTTAAACCTGATATAGTTGAAGGTAGCTTCAAAACGCAAATCACAGGCTCAATTCTCGCATAGTGTTCGTAATCTCCGCTTACTTTTACCTAAACAGGCGAGATCTTTGTGAGTCTTTCTTACACTTTCTACTAGTATCACGTCGAGTTCCAAGCGTACTAACCCATATTCCCAGGCAATATCCGGCCGACAGATGTCCAGGCTTATCGCGACAAATTTAAATGGCAAATGAGCGGAAAGAATATAGATACGAGAACGATTCGCGAGACGTGATGAATGAATTATCGGGCCTTTGGCTGTTTGCTGTGGCTTGTCTGGAGGGAAGATACTTTGATCGATTTATGTCTAAGAATAGTATCTGAGGTACGATTTGGTTGTGAGGGAGCGTTGCCTAATATCCATGAGTTTACATACATCACGCTGTATTTCCAAATTTGTGTGATGTCGAGATTTAATAACACTTCTCCGTTATTTTGTGGATGTTGTAAGAGGCAACTAAGGAAATAGGTTAAGGTTGCTTTATGCTTTAGGTGACAGGCTACCAACCTGACACTTTTATGCCTCTTTCAGTGTTTTTAAGCTAATATTATGCTTGAAGTGGTTGCGAAGTGTAATTTAGTCATGGATTTGTCTATGTAGCATTTCGTGTGATCTGCCTACCCCTTTGTGGGAATAAAGGCATGACATTTATCTATATTTCTATGTATTGTTAGCTGTGAAAATCGATTAAATGGGACATATTCTCTACATCGGTCGCGGTGAACGTGTCCCACCACTACATTTTTGCACTTTGACGTTTGGTTGCGCGTCTTCTGGCTGTGAATTTGTTTTGTTATGTCAATAAAATAGTTCAAATGCTAGAGTCTGGCTAACGTGACTCTGACCTGAGAAAACGCGGCAAATTTAAAAAATCTTTATATGGTATTACTAACTATAGTAGGAGAAAACTGTTTTGGTACTTGACAATTTTTTATAGGACTTGATTAGTTTTCAAACTAAATGATATAACTATCTATTTATACAGATGAATTTGAAGATGATTTTGATTATGACTCATGAATAAATGGATTTATTACTTTATAAATTTGTTTTAATACAAAATACATTAGGTGTATTAATTTATTATTGACTACTAAGTACTGTAGAGCTACGGGGGTTTAGTTAATAGGTAACTTTATAAATAAAAACTGTTCTTGAGAATATTCTGATTTATTTCGATAGTTTTCTATATACTGACAAATCTATTCTGTTTTTCTGAGTGACATCTTAATATTCTTCTTTTTAATGTATTCCAAATTTACATAATTATATAAAACCTATTCTACATCCCTCCTCCCTACAAATGGAGGGGGATCCTACTCTACCCTATAGCCCTACCTATCGACGGGCATGAACATTACACAGCCAGCCTTTACTAGAGGCTAATCACACACATCTCTATGATTTTAACTATAGAAAAACCGTCGCAAAAACAATAGTTATGAATGCAATCTAATCTGAAACAATTTTCAATACAATATTATTTAAGAAAATATTTAAAAAATGTACAATGTTGAAGTTTAAAAATCCTAATCTCGACTGCTATTCAAACTTATTTCTATCAAGTTTCTTGAGCGTGGCCTCGACCTTGAACACCAATCCAGTGTTCACCAGGCTGCCCTCATGCCAGTCTCCCAGCTGCCTCGATGCTCACCATGAACTTTGACACAGGAAAATAAAATTTTGTTTATACATAATCAACATGCTAATATGCAATGAGTATATACGTTTCAGATTTAAATTTCATTGTATAAATATATTTTCCTTTGAATGCAAACAGTTCTTGTTCAATTGGAGGCATGAGCAACAACCATAAATGCATAAAGGTTAACATATTTATTAATGAATAAAAATAAAATAAGGTTTAAATACCAATTTTGATTTCTCTTCCTCCTCTTCAGGATAATAGGCGTCTGCCTCTCATAATCACTGCCTGCATTCGCTGGAACCTCTGCTCCATAAAATCTTATCCATATCATCTTCTGCAAAACAAGGTGTAAAATGGATATAAATGAAGGTCCTCAACAATTTGACACATCCAAAACAGTGAACTCTTTTTTTGACCAATCACTAGTATAACTAGACAAGAAATATTTTTTATCTTTGAGTACATCTTTCCGAAATTAAGCAAATAAATGATTATAACTCTAAATTGATGCAAAACATACCCGTTAGTGAAGATATTTATTTTAAGAATTAACATAGTCTGAGTTTCTATCAAAGATTTCTTCTCCAAATTTTAAGACTTCTTATTAGTGTTTCGACAGTCTTTTTAATATCGCAGAGTCCTTGAATATCTTCAAGATTTTCTATAAGCAAGAAATAGTATTATAATATAGTAAATACAACATCATTTAATAATCCATAGAGGATACATGCAAAAAAATATCAAGATTAAAGGTCATACTAACCTAAAAAATCTGAGATCGTAAGTAAACATTGTTCTTTTTCTTGGAAAACAATTTCTTTCTCCTCTTGTTTTTGTCTAAACTTACTAATCATCGTATTTAGCAATTTTCTCACGTTACTTTCCAATGTTTTACCCATAATAAAGCAATTTATTGAACTTAAATATAAATCGTAGCACAACACTGACACAACGTTTGACGTAATGAGACGTATCTTTGGCAGATTAATAATGTTGCCATATAGAACTTTTTAGAAAAATCCCAAGTCGCAGACTCGTTAGTTCTACTCTAGTTCCTGCTAATAGTATGTACATTGCAAAAACAATATAATACTGGTAGCGATAGCTCAAAATCGAACCCCTTTGTCAACTCAATTCTCTTCATTCATAGCCTAACCCACCCTTAACACATCTCCCGAGCCCTATAGCCTTATGTTTATCAACGCTAAGTAGCAGTAAAACTCTATACACAGCTCCCGTCACCGGCAGATGTAAGTAGGGCGTGAAAGCGACGCGTACTGAATCCGTGATTTGTTCGTATACCCCGACTTAGTAGGTACAGGTGGTTGCGAGAATCGTAATTTGCTGTGACGATGTGGAAGGACGGATGTTTTAGGACCTTGCCTATGAAAACGGCGATGTTTCGTGCTTCTACATACATACATATTCTCACGCCTGTATTCCCAAGAGGGGTAGGCAGAGCACATGAATTCAAAAATTCAGTGCCACGTCTAGCAATTTCAGGATATCTATATGGTTAAACGTGATATTGCAGTGACAGGTTGCTAGCCCATCGCCCACAATACACTAACCCTATCCCACAGTCGACTCTTACGACATCCACGGGAAGAAAGGGGGAGGTGCTATTCTAACCCGGCACCACACGGGGCTAGTTAGTTAGAATAGCACCCCCCCTATTTCTTCTATGGATGTCGTAAGAGGCGACTAGGGAAATACCAGGTGTGCTTTAGGCGACAGGCTAGCAACCTGTCACTATTCAACCTCTTCCATCTGTTTGTAAACCTAGTACCCATAACAATAACACAGGCATTAAATTGCCTAATTTGGGACTGGGTGATTGGTGTGAATATTATCCAACGATATTTATTTATAAAAAATATACATCTTTAGTCTTTCTCAAACTTAGTCTAGTTTCACTTCATCTAGAATAGATAGTTAAACAAGATGGTACACTGAAGCTACAAAATTACCTTCCCTTTAACTGGCAACGAACTTGTTCTAAGACCAGGATAACGCTGTTGCAACTAGGTTATGAAACTAAGAGCTAGGCTTGGGAATTAACTGCAACTGCACTCTGCTGCAGAACGTATATTATACTCTAGGGCTTGCTGTAGAATGTATATAACATAATATACCCTTGAGCTTAGGTAGGTGGTGAATGCTCGAAAGCGCCACAAGCGTTAATTTGTCTTTATTCTGAGTGGTTATTATGATGAAAAGTATGAATGATTTAGTCTTTAATTGAGTTTGGCTCGACATATTTCTGGATAATTCGTGGCCCTCTTCGTCTAGGACCACTGGCTTTATTCGCGCGACTGTTTGTGCTAAACTTATAATCATTATTATCACCCTTTCAGCCATAAAACGTTCACTGCTGAACATAGACCTCCCCTTTAGACTTCCATGGCTTCTGGCATCTAGCGTTTTCCGACGACCTTTATCAAGTCGTATGTCGTCATGTGTCATCTTGTAGGTAGACAGCAATTTTGTGGTGGTGAGCTTAACTAATATAGTCGGATAATTTGGACCTCATGCTATTATTGTTTTTTCCTATTTGTGATTCTGCACAGTAGTTATTCAGCATACTTACTCAGAAGCATACTTAAAACTAGCATGCCTATTGCTCATAAATATAAACTGCTCATAAGCATGCTTGTATTAAGCATTCTCGATAGCATGCTATTTTTTAAAGCACGTGTAACCATAGCTCAATTGACATAATATCAATGCTGTAAGTGAAGCGACGAAAACCCACAGTCTCTCTACAAATAAAAAACACAACCTTGTCTCTTGAAAAAAAAAACATGCAAAAATACTTTTCAAACCTCAACATGTAGCAAACCTCGTAAACACTACTTGAACGTCAAATAAACCGTCTAATTAACGCGGAGCGTTCGCGGAGCTGGCTACGAGTGCAATTAGCGGGTCTTGTTGACAGATTACAGCTATCCATCTCGCTCTCTCCTACGTAATTTAGTGGGGAGGGACTGAGAGCGATGCGGCTGATTATGCTCGGCTGAATGGGGTTGGTTAGTAGATAGTTCGAGTGGCTGTTTGGATTTTTTTTTCGTATGGAGAAGGTAAAGGTATCATCAGACAACAGTAAAAGTAGACAGCAGTATGCTAATAAAAGATGTAAATTAATTAGATATTTAAATTAAAATAGTCTGTGTGAGACTGTGAGTGTGTTTAAGAAACAGACCAAGAGTCTATCCGAATGTTTCAAATGCACGTCACAAACACACACACACACACACACACACACACACACACACACACACACACACACACAGACACACACACACACACACACACACACACCTATTATAATCACGCCTGTTCTCCCAAATGGAGTAGTCAAAACACACGAAACGCTACACAGACAAACCCATGACTATTTTACGTTTCGTAGCCACTTCTAGCATATTTTTAGGATTTAAGTTCAGAGGTACAATAGTGACATTTTGCTAGCCTGTCGCCTGCAAAATACCTAAACTAATGGATAGGAGAGCAATTATAATATATTGTTATAATTATAATTATTAACCCGACTGTTGTGTGCCCGACAGTGTGGAACCAAAACACGAAGAGGCGGCGAAAACTAGTTTTTGGAACACTTTAAAAAACTAAAAATACAGCGGAGTTGTGCGGTCTGGCTCAGGGTTTTCGACCAACTGCCAAGATAGTGCCGTCACATTTTAAATTGCGGGTAGACCACAACAATCTACCTTCGAAATTGGGTATAAAAACACTTGTACCCAAAACTAGCCTAATTCCCCGGCTTTACCCGTGGAAATAATAAAAATTGCAATTTACACAAAAAAAAAAAAACAAAAAATACAATGGGGTACGAGCACGTCGCTAACACCGACACTACACGAGAATCTAAAATCGAAGGCAAAAAAATACCCTGTCCTATTTCTGAAATTTCTTATTAGTGAACTCAGACAGAATGACAGAGTATAACATGGCAAGCCCAGAGCTACCGAATTCACGGACACGGCAATACATAAATATGGCTGAGTATAAAACTGTCAACATTAATAGAGGAGCCTGAATATTCCAGATATCGCGGGGGAATAAGATGTCAGAATTCATCTTATTGACACAACGTGGTGGCACAGATTAAAACAACAAAGTCGATCTTAATTCTAAACACATTACGCAACTAGACTAATTTTATATTTCAGTTTTTGTTAAAAAAAATATTAAGTATACCGAGTATAGTACTATTCTGCCGTGTGATATCGGGACACCTCTCCATTTCTTCCGTGGATGCCGCTTACGACCACCCCTCCCGACCGACACTCTTAAGGCGACTAAGGAAATAGGTTTAGGTATGCTTTAGGCGACAGGCTAGCAACCTGTCCCTATTCTACCTCTTCTATCTTTGCAGACCTAAAACCATGCTAGAAGTGGCTGCAAAGCGTGATATAGTCATAATCATGGTTTTGTCTATGTCACATTTAGCGTGCTCTGCCTGCTTTATTCGGGAACACAGGCGTGATTGTATGTATTTATTTAAGTATGTAACAAAATCATGGGCGCTCTTTACACCAAACACATCACTAGAACCACAACAGTAACATGTAATGCCTCCTTCACACTACTCGGGAAATTCCTCGGCAAACTCCGACGAAGTCCAAAGTGTGACTCTACACTCGTTCATCTTCGGGATGAGCTCATTGGGGCCTTTGACGTAGGTGCAATGCAGCGTTTTGTCTCTGCCTACCCCATTTGAGAACACAGGCGTGATTGTATGTATGTAACGAGAAATTCGCACACTAAACGTAAGAAAGATTTCCTTCCTCGAGCAATGCCATGTCTCTAACGTTCACTATAGGTAGGTTCTGTGGTAGGTCCTGAATAAGTTGTTTACTGTACTTACCATAGAATTATTGACCGAGTCGACGAAACCATTTGAATTAAATATCGCACGACATTTCCTGCCTTTCGGGATAGCGCCCTGAGGAATTGTTCGAGATAAATTTCGACTGAGTTCAACCACAAAACAAAATAAGAACAGAAGTAAATAGAGTGTATGTACTTCACTTGTCATACCTACGCTCGCCGATCGCCCTAGATATGTCAACTAGCAGTGCCCGAGATTCCTTTTGCGTGGAATAGTGATTTTGGGCAATTTTCCCTGTTTTTTTCCACTTTTTGTAGTGTTTCTTTGGTCCTATTGGTCGCAGCGCGATGTTATAATAGCCTTTCTCGATAAATGGTCTATCCTACACAAAAAGAAATTTTCAATTCAAACCGTTCAAACAAACAAACAAACCCTTCAGCTTTGTAATATTAGTATAGATATTATAGATTTTGGCGTATGCTCATAAAACTAACATGGTCACTTGTGTCTAAATAGTAGTTTGATTTATTATAGATAATTTTACGTAAACCATTTGTATTTTAATGTAATTCTTACTTAAATTATGTCGTTACATAATATATTATCTTGCCATGATTTCAACATTAGCGAAATACATGATCATTACATTTTAAAGAGTAATAAATTCCCAACCCCCTGTACAATAATTAGTTGCAGTGAGCTAGTAGAAAACACTTGAGATGGTTGTTACAATTTCACAGTTCGAGTAGTTACTTACTCATGAAAAAGTTGCAGAATCGTTCACAGGCGCGTCTCAAGCGGACGGCAACCGCGCTCGGATTGGTCCCAACTATTCCGAGATATCGTGTCTGTAAGCGATAATCTATGAACAATCACGAACCGGGATTGTTGAGACACTTGCCACTGTTCTCAATTTAGACGTGTAATCAATGACCGATGTGACAGACTAGATGTCAGCTATTGGATTAGTATTACACGACCAAGTTACAAACATACGTAAGTGGCTCAACAATCTCTGTTCACGATAATACGTGGGGTCCTGCTGTCTATGCGATCCTGGTACCACCACAGTCCTAAACAGCGACTCCGGAGACAAATATATACAGTCACGAACCGGGATTGTTGAGCCACTCGCCACTGTTCGCAATTTAGACGTGTAATCAATGGCCGATGTGTCCGACTAGATGTCAGCTATTGGATTAGTATCACACGACCAAGTTACAAACATACGTACCTAAGTGGCTCAACAATCCCGGTTCGCTATGGTACATATTGTGTGCGTTGGTCGAGTGCACTTTGTATGGAGATTGGCTACTGTTTCTATCTGTTCTGTGATCCAACTCATCGCATCAGATAGCTGAAGGTCGATTCAATAAATGATAAATTTATCGACGGCATTTGAAATAATGTCGATAGAAGGGTGATAAGGCACGACTAATGCTTAATGATAATAATACGAATTTACTTGGAAGTTTTTGGCTTTCATTCGTCAAAATTTTGCAATATGAAAGTATAAAAATAATAATATACGTTTCATAAAAAGAAGCTTACACATATTACGTCTGTATTCCCGAATGAGGTTGGCAAAGCTCACACAATGCTATATAGAGAAAACCATTACTATTTCATGTTTCGTGGCCACTTCTAACATATTTTTTTTAGGTTCTGAGTTGGCAGGTACAATAGTGAAAGGCTACTAGCCTGTCGCCTAAAATATACCTTAGCCTGTTTCCTTAGTCGCCTCTAACGACATCCACGGAAGAATTGGAGAGGTGTTATTCTAAACCCACCTATTACACGTCTTTTTAGGGTTCCGAATCCAAATGATAAAAATGAAACACTCACACTCCGCTGTCTGTCTGTATGTTTGTGACCCGCCTGTATCTCACAAACCGTGGTTACCTACTAACTAAACATTTGAAAGATTTACTAATGATGACTGTACATAAACTTATATTGCCGCTACAATAACTTATTCTAATATAATTACTTAGTATAAAAAGTCTATCCCGAAAGCCTAACAAACTAAGAGATCCTCTGAAATCTCCAATTCCAGTTTTAGACCAATACAAAGTTTTTTATTTACAGAGAAAATTGTTGGGAAATTCTTCTGTAAACATTTGATTCAGTTTCCTTTGCTAAACATAGATTACTACGAAAGGAGAAAGTCCACTATTATTTGCTGGCACTATTACTTTTTAAGGCTTTGATTTCTCTCTATAAAAATAAACGGACTAATCTTAACTATTCTTTGCTGGCGATCGTCTGCCTACTCATCCATCTGTTTATCTATCTGTTAGTCTGTGTAAAATATACGAATCATACAACTGTGTGAGATACTTACCTAAAGAATAGAGTCACTCTTCATATCGAGATTGGCTCGATATTTTTTAACAACACGCCACGGTGGCATCGGTTAGACGTGGACTGTGCTTGACGCAACTGACACTGATTCACAACTACTTTTCACCATCACATTACTATACCTAATTGCCTCATCCATACTACTCGCGAAATTGAACAAAGTTAGACGAAAGTATAAAGAGGCACTTCGGCTTGCCTCGTCGAATTTCGCCTCGCCTTGGTCGGCTTCCATTTGCTGTCGGTTTTGCATCCAAGTCAAAGGCCCCAATGAGCTCATCCCGAAGATGAACGAGTGTAGAGTCACACTTTGGACTTTGTCGGAGTTTGCCGAGGAATTTCCCGAGTAGTGTGAAGGAGGTATTACATTTTACTGTTGTGGTTCTAGTGATGTGTTTGGTATGGAGAGCGCCCATGATTTTTTTTCATAAATAAATATATTATTTAATAAATGCATGTATTATTATTATTATTTCTTAACTTTCTTTGTGTGTCTACTCTATTTTCAAATGTTTTGTCAATCGCTTGAAGGTTAGCAGGAAAAGATTAAGGGATATGTTCGCCTTTGTACTTGTGTCTTGTTTTGTTTGTTATTTTTGTCATGTTTATTTTGTACAATAAAGAGTTACATACATACATAGGTACATACAATACATACAAATGGGGTAGGCAGAGCACACTAAACGTGACATAGACAAAACGATTGCAGCCACTTCTGGCATGGTTTTAGGTCTGCAAAGATGGAAGAGGTAGAATAGGGACAGGTTGCTAGCCTGTCGCCTAAAGCATACCTAAACCTATTATTTCCTTAGTCGCCTCTTAAGACATCCACAAAAGAAATGAAGAGTATATTTTTTTACAAAAACAGAAATATAAAAATAGTGTAGTTGCGTAATTTGCTTAGATTTAAGATCGACTTTGTTGTTTTAATCTGTGCCACCACGTTGTGTCAATAAGATGAATTCTGACATTTTATTCCCCCGCGATATCAGGAATATTCAGGCTCCTCTATTAATGTTGACAGTTTTATACTCAGCCATATTTATGTATTGCCTTGTCCGTGAATTCGGTAGCTCTGTGCTTGCCATGTTATTCTGTCATTCTGTCTGAGTTCACTAATAAGAAATTTCAGAAATAGGACAGGGTATTTTTTTGCCTTCGATTTTAGATTCTCGTGTAGTGTCGGGTTAAGTATAAAACCTCTCCATAAGTTAAAGTATTTTGTAAGTGCCAGGCTAGAAACCTGTCACTATTGTACCTCAACTTAAATTAAAAAAAATATGCTAGAAGTAGCTAGGAAACGTTAAATAGCATGGATTTATGTATGTAACGTTTCGTGTGATCTGTTTACCCCATTTGGAAAAACAGGCGTGAAGTATGTGTGTGTGTTTGTGTGTGTGTGACGTGTATTTCAAAGAGGTTCAGTAGGTATACTTTTTAAACAATTCAGACAAACTCTTGTCAGTTTATTAAATCACACAGATCTAAATTATTTAATTAATTAACATCTCTTATTAATTAAGATTTCAATATAGATACTGCTATAATTTTACTGTTGTCTGGTTACCTTTACCTTCTCCATACGAAAAAAAAAAATCCAAACAGCCACTCGAACTATCTACTACAAGAAGCTTATACTCAAACTGGAGATTGCATATAGAAGAAAAAAGTGAAGCCCAAAAAATTGACCTTGAATGACGTCAC